>JALPQI010000909.1:0-198690 GCA_025490895.1 Thaumatotibia leucotreta | reverse complement strand
GTTATAGTGGGCATAGTAGTCCGTGTCGTCTCACATTCCGTGTCTGACACGTTCATGCTACGGTCATGGTATGCTACGGTCTAGTGGGCAGAGACCTTTATGGTAATTGTGGCACTCACTTATCTAACCCGGTGGTTGTACCTGGAATTCATATCAGCTAGGGCTTGCAATTCCGGAATTTTCTGCACAATATCGGAATTCCGCTATTTCCTATACAAAAAAATCCGGATTTGCAAGCCTTAATACCTATTAGCCGAAAGACGTTCACTGCTGAACATACGACTCCCCTAAAGATTGCTGCTCGAATTATGTGCATTTTATAATAAATAAATATCTTGGGACATCTTACACAAATCAACCTAGTCCCACGGTAAGCTAAATTCAGGTTTGTGATGTGGGTACTAGGCGACGATATATATAATAGATAGATACATATAGATACTTAAATACGTAGACAGCCGTCATGGAACAAATATTTGTGATAAATAAATACACAAATAATGCCCTCGCCGGGGTTCGAACCCGGAACCTCCAGCTTCGTAGGCAGGGTCACTACCAACTAGGCTACAGAGGCTGACAAATAATAGAAGCAGAGATTATAGAGATAGAATTAGGATGTATTATATTTGTAGAACTTAAAATATTTGATATCTTAAATAAAGATGAATATCTTTATTACTTACTATTACTATCTTAAATTAACATTCGTTTACATCGTGATACAACTAAAAGATTAATTGGTTATTTTTAAATGAGTACATTGTTTAATATTTTCAATGTATTATGTACCTATACATAATGTATTTTTTAAATCAGTTTTTGTTCTCAAAACTGTACAATTTATTATTAAGTAACCTAATCTAAAAATGGCCCTTATGTCATTGTGCCGAGGATACTGGCGGCATTTCCTCGCTGTATCGCAATACTGATGCGTTGTGCGAGGAAGCCACCAGCTCTTCTGTCTTTAGTTACGTCATGTAATATAACCTACAATTTTGTTTCAGTTATTCAAGGATACGCACTTCTCTTAATACACAGTATGATGCAGAAGTTAAAAGAAGAAGGACTCAGCGTCGAATACGTCAATTTGAATAAAAACGAAGCTGCGACAGCCCGCGATCCAGCTAATGTGATAATACGCCATATTTAATCTAACAAGACTGTTTATTAATTAATTATATAACTTATAATACCTATCTTGGTTTATTTTTTATTTCTAAAGGTGCATTCAAACCACACGAGCATTCGCTATTCTAACCCCCTACTCTACGAAATTCGATCGTTACATGAAACGTGATTCGTTGATTTCGTAGAGCGTCGTAATTTTTGTAATACATACAACACAGCTAAATTTCTCTACATGTTGGTTCTATATCCCCGCGCAAGCTTATGAAAAACCTGGGATTTGTAAGCCCGTGGTTCTCAAGTATATGGACCAAGCGGAGCAAACACTCCTGAATCTAATCTTCAGGGAATCGGATGAACTCCTGGGTGCTTAGCCAAGTTGCCAATCGCTAGCGCTTAAACGTCAATCGTAAGCGAAAGGCAGCTAACTGTCTTTGTCGCACTAATAAGAGAGAGGGAAAACTACGATACGCTACTTAAGCGCTAGCGCTTGGCAACTTGGCTAAGCATCCTGAGCTGATAAGCTGGTGAACTAGTCTAAGAGTGATTCCGATGGACGGAATGATCGAAACTGTATTTGTAGATATAACAGAGTCCAACTGTATAGTGAGGATAACATGTTGTTATTATTGGAGTGCAGTCAAATCAGCCTGCTATCAACACTGGTTTCCAGGTAAGTCAGTTTTTTATTTGGAATCCAATTAGGTCAGAGATGACCTAGATGGAACATTTTTTTTCTGACCTAATTGGCAGGTGACTTAAGTGGAATATTCTACTGGTGTGGGACGGTATACGCATTTTGTCTCTTACAATTATCGTCAACTTCGAGATTATAATGTAATATTTCAAAGACATAAAAATAAAATCACAAATGAGTACAAAAAGGTATATAAATGTCGTCCAAATATACATGCTTTGTATTTTTCTTTCCCACTTTTCGTATTACACTCCTTGCAGGTAAATAAGGGTGGGAACGTCACTAGAGGGCTCCGTAATACTGTCTGGTAACTGGGGATGTCGTCATTTCTTGTTGTGCCCAATCACCACGCTCTATTTCCACGCCGCGTATCACTAACAGTAACAGATATAGCCCGTAGAGTCCTGAAACACAACACACATCATCAGCCTATCTCAGTCTATTGCTGGATACAGGATGCCAATGTGCCAATCGCTAACGCTTAATCGTAAACGAATGGAAGCTAACTGTCTTTGTAGCACTAATATGAAAGAGTGACAAAGAGGGAAAACTACGACACGCTACTAAGCGTTAGTGCTGGGCTACTTGGCTAAGCATCCAGGTCTGTCCTATTTGCTATGCGCAATTGCGTACGGACGCATTAGGAGGTAAATGCCAATCGCCACGCTGGGCAAACTGGCGATCGCAGTAGTGTGTTATTATTATTAGGGCTTTGTGCCTTCGCCTGAGAGACGAGCCTTGACCCGCGCTTCGGGTCGTTCCTTGTGCAGAGATTACTGAAGTTCATGCCATTTAATTTATTCATAACGATACATTTTATTTATTCGGTTCAACGCGGGAACGCAGCAAGTGTCATGGGTACCTTTGCGCAGGGGACGAGCCCGGGCAGTTTATTAATTTTATTACATTACTTATTTAATAAGTATAACACTTATTAAGATTGATTTTAAGATTATTTTTTTACATGTATACGTACATTAAGGATGATATATTCAATTATAGTACATTGTGCATCAAGGGAGGTAAGTACGGAATTACTAACGAGAGTGTTAAAAGCCCGACGCCGTCAGGCGGAGGGCTTTTATGACTCGAGTTAGTATTCCGCTTACCGACCGTGATGCATACAATGTTTTTCATCACACTTGCCGACAAAAAAATAAGTTTTAAGAAATAACATTATTAAATGACGTACTGACATTTCTATTACTCCCTAGGGAATTTCACTTTTCTATTACTCCCGCTGCGTGCGCAAACAATGGCGCGCTTAGACAGCAAGTGTGATGAAAAATGTTTTATTTCATCATCATCATCATCATCATCATCAGCCTATGATAGTCCACTGCTGGACGTAGGCCTCTCCTATTAACTATGCGCATAGACGCATTAGGAGGTAAATGCCCATAATCGCCACGCTGGGCAAGCGGATTGGCGATCGCAGTAATGTGTCCACTATGATGATTATTAATAATGTTTTATTTACTAACTAATAATTAATCTAAACTAAAATAAAGTTTTTCTTTTAACTACGGGATGTATCTGTTTACTATTTTAGTAAAAAACAATACTGTGCTTATAAATGATAAAATATTTAAATTCATATCTTAAAATGTTCTATTCTTTCAGAATACATGTGTACGTTTTGGGGTAGTTAAAATAAATAAACAATGCCAGTTATTATACACACAGTTATTAGAATAACTATGCCAGTCTCGATTATTCTGCTAAGAACGATATGAAGTGTTACTAATTTCAAAGGACTGCGTTTTTTTTGTTGCATCTATTTATCACTCTTCTTCTTCTTCCTTCTAGACCATATCCCATTTACTTGGGGTCGGCCTTCCTTGTCCGCAATTTCCATTGAGCACGGTTTTGTGCTGCGTCTTTATCTAAGCAGGCTTCTTTTAGGTCTTTTTCGACCGTCGTCCACCAGGTGGCGGGTGGTCTGCCACGGGAACGTTTTGTGGTCGGTAAGGCGAGGGCAAGCTTCACCATGTGGTCGTCGGGGCGTCTTTGAATGTGGCCGTACCACCTTAGGCGTTTTTCTTTCACCTTGTCTACAATTGGGGCAACTTTACAACTTCCTCGTATGTACTCATTTCGGACTTTGTCAAGTAGTGTGACGCCTGCTGTCCAGCGTAACATGCGCATTTCAGTCGTGTGTAGTTTATTCAGGTGCTGTTTATTTGTTGCCCAGCACTCTGAGCCGTAAAGAACTGCAGGTCTAATTGCGGTTTTATATAAGTGCCCTTTGACTTTAAGAGGCATTTTTCTGTCACACATGACGCCTGTCAATTGTCGCCACTTCATCCATCCAGCTGTTGTTCTATGAGTAACATCACTTTCGATTTTGCCGTCGTTACTCAGTATTGAACCCAGATATTTAAATTGGGTAACTGTTGGAAGTAGTGTACCTTCTATGGAGAAATTTATGCTGCTGGGATCAGTGACATCATCAAAAATGCACGACATATGTTCCGTCTTTTGTCGACTGATCTTAAGACCGTTGGACTCAAGAGCTTCTCTCCAGGAATTGAACGTCTGCTGAAGTTCTTGTGCATTATCAGAGATAAGAACGACATCGTCGGCATATAGGATGTTCCAAGGAAGGGGTTTCTGACAGAGCTTTGTTAAGTGGTCCATAGTAGTGTTGAACAGCAGAGGACTAAGGGTAGAACCTTGATGGACTCCGACTTTAATTTCAAACTTTTCGCCCCTACCTGCTGCACTTAAGACTTGGGTGGTAATATCTTTATACATATCTTGCATGAGTTTGATGTAGTACTCTGGAACTAGTTGCTTCCTTAGTGCTTCCCAGATAAGGTCGCGTGGGATATGATCGAAGGCTTTTTCCAAATCTATGAAGATCATATGAAGGTTAGTCTTGTTTGTTTTGGCCTTTTCGATCATTATCCGCACCGTTTGAATAGCGTCTGACGAGCTTCTCTCGGCTACAAAACCGCACTGGTTCTGCGTTAACATTATGATGCGTTTAAGTCTGTTATTTAAAACTCTCTCCCAGATCTTAAGTGTGTGAGACATCAGTTTTATCGCCCTATAATTACTGCATTCTCGCACATCACCTTTTCCTTTGTAGAATGGTACGAGTATACTATTTCGCCATGAAGCAGGCATTGGATGACCTCGAGCTATCTTATTAAACAATTCAGTGAGCCAAATTACTCCACAGTTTCCCAGGTGCTTCCAGACCTCTGCTGGTATTTCATCTGGCCCTGGTGCTTTGTTGTTTTTCATTTGCTGTATTGCTTGTTTAACTTCTCCTGGAGTTATGTTCAAGGTCGTTCCCTGTACTGGTTGTGGTTTGCAGTAATCATGGTCCCGTGGATGGGTCACGTTCAGAAGGTGTTTGTAGTACTCTGTCCATCTATCCCTAATGTCATCATCTTCTGTCAAGAGTTTCTGCTGGCTATCCTGAATGTATTTGATATTCGTTAGATCTTTTGAGTTATTATAACGGATTTTTGCTATTTTATGTATGTCTGACTCAGACTGTGCCAATTCTAATTTATTATAAAAATCGGAGTTTGTGTCCGCTATTGATATTGCAACCTGTCTCTTTGCTAGCTTTTTAACTTCTTTATATTTTTCAAAGTCTGTATCCTCTTTTGTGGACTGCCAAAGCTTGAAAGCATCTTTTTTTGCTGCTACTACTTCCTTTACTTCTGTGTTCCACCATTTGGTTTCTTTGTTGGGTCCCTTTTTGCTTCTTGTGCGGCCTAGATGTTCTTCCGCTTTTTGTATGCAGACGCTTTCAAATTTGTTCCACATTTCATCCGGTGCCAAACTTGTAGTGTCCATGTTGTTTAGGTTCTCAGCAAGTTTCTCCATGAACAGTTTTCCTGCAGGTTCATTTAAAGATCTCCATTTAAGTTTAGGTATCAGTTTCCTATTTGTTTTAATAGGTCTTGGAAGCTTGTACACCGAGACTAATAACCTGTGTTGAGTTGTGAGCGCTTCTCCTGGTATAACCTTGCAATCCTTATAATTTCCCAGATGTTTGCGTCTTGCAAGAACAAAGTCTATCTGGGTGGCATGTCCTCCACTTTTGTATGTGATTTGGTGGGATTCTTGCTTTTTGAAAAAGGTGTTTACGATTGCTAAGTCGGAGCCAGATGCGAAATTTATGATAGCCTCCCCATCGCTGTTACGGGTGCCGTAGCCAAAGCCACCATGCCATCTATTTATCACTATAAGTGAAAATCCAATAATTTAATTACTTCATATTTCCGGTCTCTTAATGGCTTTGTATAAGTTTTGTTTTTTTTTCTTACCTTTTTTGTGTATTTTTGTATGTTTCATTAGTTCCTTTGAGCATTTCTGTTTAAACCACTAGTGGAAACTGTTGTGGCTCTTGTATTATTTATATTTGTTTATACTCTGTATTATTGCATGATGTTTGTTTCCCATTACAATAAAATAAAATAAAAAATAAGTAAGGAAAAACAGAAAAAAAATTGGGATTAAATTCACTTTTAGTCAATGTGACTACCTTTTTTGCCTTGACTATGGTCTTTTAATGGTAAAAAAATATTTGCTCGCAGCACGTTTGTGATCCAGTGGTAGTGGTATACTGTGCCAATGAAATACGATTGCTTTCTTCATTGCATTTATATTAGCATGTTTAATTGCTCTCACCTTTCTCTTCAATAAATACCAGATAAAAAGTTCGAAACTGACTACACTGGAGAAATGACACATGGAATTCGTTTTTTCAGCCATTTTTGGTTCTTACGAGCTTTATAAGCCGAAGCTCAGTCTCGTTCTTATGTTTGCGGTCTACAACCCAAATGTTTGCGTGTCTAAGACTCTAATGCAGTGTCCAAAACATATTTCAGATAATGAGCCGCTATTACTTTGACACCCGACTTAATAAAATTTACTTGGTAACACTTCATATCGTTCACCCTGTATGTAAATATAAAGACTTACCACAGTAAAGTACGGTGTGATCGTTCGGATCGCGCCACTCCGAGCTGGTTATGTACCACATTCTGAACCCCAGCAGTACCACCCCCATGATTATATATCCCCATATCCATGGTGTCTTGTTCTGAAAATATTTCAAATGGTTAAAGTTGGTTTCTTTATTTCGCAGCTGGGTAAAAATTCTTTTCGTTGTCTTATTTTGTGTCCTTGCTGGGTTTACACGGGCTTAGTACTTGCCATTAGTGTAGGTGGTTAGGGACTTATATGTACAGTGACAAGTGGCAAGGAACCGTCTACACATTGGTATTAGTAAATGGTATTAGTTTATAAGATCTCGCCATGGATTATATCGCCGCCGACTAAGTGTTAAAAAATGTTTTAGGCATTACTCTAATATTATTTTAATGTCTATAATACAAGATCTGCAAGGAGAAGTGTTCAAAAATAAGCGTTTATGGACAAGACAGTGGTTGCTGAGAGGAGAAGGAAATTCTGCAAATCTGCTTAAGAGAGCTAGAAACCGAAGATCAAAGAGAGTATTAATTGTAGTTTCTGAATTCCATCTTTCCGACGCCATAATTATATTTTCCTGTGAATTTGACTCGGAAAACAAAGTAAACAGAACACTTCGATTGCTTTAAGAACCTAATCACTAATCAGAATGCACTTGTCATTAAATGTTTACACTACTCGACAAGTGACAAGTATTAGTAGATTTTTAGTCGGGGGTAGGTGCTTGTCGCTTAGTAAATAGGATCGGCTTCTAATCACTTGCACTTGCAGTTGTACTAATACTAAGCTCTTATACAACATGTTTACACACAGTCCACAAGTGTAAGTGACAAGTACTAAGCATTAGCTACTAAGCCCGTGTAAACCCAGCTTTAAACGTGACGCAGTGGAGATTTTTATATGAGATGATGTTTTATTTTCAATTTCTGATGCATGGATTCAAATCTAGCGTAATGCTGGGTTTACACGGGCTTAGTACTTGCCATTAGTGTAGGTGGTTAGGGACTTATATGTACAGTGACAAGTGGCAAGGAACCGTCTACACATTGGTATTAGTAAATGGTATTAGTTTATAAGATCTCGCCATGGATTATATCGCCGCCGACTAAGTGTTAAAAAATGTTTTAGGCATTACTCTAATATTATTTTAATGTCTATAATACAAGATCTGCAAGGAGAAGTGTTCAAAAATAAGCGTTTATGGACAAGACAGTGGTTGCTGAGAGGAGAAGGAAATTCTGCAAATCTGCTTAAGAGAGCTAGAAACCGAAGATCAAAGAGAGTATTAATTGTAGTTTCTGAATTCCATCTTTCCGACGCCATAATTATATTTTCCTGTGAATTTGACTCGGAAAACAAAGTAAACAGAACACTTCGATTGCTTTAAGAACCTAATCACTAATCAGAATGCACTTGTCATTAAATGTTTACACTACTCGACAAGTGACAAGTATTAGTAGATTTTTAGTCGGGGGTAGGTGCTTGTCGCTTAGTAAATAGGATCGGCTTCTAATCACTTGCACTTGCAGTTGTACTAATACTAAGCACTTATACAACATGTTTACACACAGTCCACAAGTGTAAGTGACAAGTACTAAGCATTAGCTACTAAGCCCGTGTAAACCCAGCTTTAGAAAGAAATACAAGTGCACCAGATTTTTTGTATACACTGAATCGAAACAACAACTAAAAGCGTGACAGAGTGGTATGAAACAATTTTGACCCAGCTAATAGATCAACGTTGAATATCTCGTAAGTTTTAATAAGCTGGGTGTCGAAAAAAAATGTAAGTAGGTACATAAGTAGTTAAATAATCATGCACCATCGCGTCAACTGTGTTACGAAAGTTAGTCATACTAATAATAGTGTGTACTCTGTCCAACAACCTTTGGCAAATGAAGCAGAAGTCAAATTTAAAATATGTAGGCACATATTATCAAACCGGAATCAGAAAGGGATTGAGAAGTACTGTTGACTCAACAAATGACACTTAATTTACCTAGAAAAGAATTGCTAATAGATGTAGTGAGTGATGTAAGTCTCGGCACTTAAACTAGGAATATATGAATGTAACTATGAATTTATCCTAGATTCACGTATACACTGTTGTGTCAACAGTACTTTCGAATCCCATTCTAATCGCGGTTTGATAATATCGTATGATTGCTCATATTTGTCGCCTTTTTCACTATCGAAAGTCGTAACACAAAATTTAACAGGTCTGGATACTTAGACAAGTTGTCAATCGCTAACGCTCAGTAGCGTAGCGTAACTTTCCCTCTCTTTCACTCTTTCATATTAGTGCGACAAAAACAGTTAGCTGCCTTTCGCTTGCGATTGGCGATTAAGTGTTAGCGATTGGCAACTTGGCTAAGCATCCTGATGGCGACTGTATATTGTGATTTAAAATATATCTTGTGAACACAAAATTTAAGTGTATTTTTATAAAACTTGTACGCATTAACCATTGCCCTCGCATTTAACATTCTTTGAGATCGAAGGGTGCTTCGATCTATTGTATGGCAATGCTTATTCGCAGAGCGAAATATTGACCAGCCTTCTGGTCACAAGGTGGCATCTATTAGCCGTGAGGCTATATTTCTGTATAGCCGACGCGCATTGGGTCCCCAGGGTCCCAGCGTTTCGACCCCAAACGCCTCAAACTTATAGCTACTACTGCCAAGGGTTGCATAATTAGGGCGTTTGAGGTCCTTCGCTGGATGCAGCACGGCTAGCAATATTTCTGATACCTGGATAGTTTTTATGGATAGTTTTTACTCTACTTTAAATATGTATTATTATCAATAAATACAAAGGTACTGAGCTTACATTTTTGAGCCCACTGTAAAGCTTGATGCTTATATAAAGAGGTGCAGCATATAACAACACAAACAGGAGCGTAAAAAAGACCAGACGGACATCAACTTCACTGTTTATCTTCGAACCTAAGCCAATGCCCGTGAAGCCATCCAGAACTGAAAAATAAATAACATGTAAATGGGTGATTCAACTTTTTTGTCCGTTATTGTTACGGTCACCTGAGTCACGCTCGTTTTATGCTACTTAAACTGCTTTTATGCTACTTAAACTGCTTTTCTGGTGTTAATAAGACCTTTACTTAAATGGGCATCTACAAACATGGACTAGGTACTTGTACAGGCTTGACTCAGGTAAACATAACCATGGCAATAACGGTAAAAAAAAAAGATTCACCTAAGAAATATTCTTACATAGTTATTGTCATGCAAAGTATGACAATGTGTGTCAACACCCTAACCCACTTGAAAAATAAATTCAATAATTTATGAATTAAAAAGAGTTTTGTATTTCAATTCAAACTATATTTGTAAATTCTACCGCTGCCATAGTAAACTAATCATTCGTGCCGTAAATGAGCCCTAGAGACTCACTTAGAGATAAGTTTAAGGTTATTAATATAATGACATTGTATTCTCAATACATCTATGAGAATATTATGTATGTACATAAAAATATTATTAATTTTAGGAAAAATTGTGACATACATCATAATATTAATACTAGAAACAAACATAAGCTCGCAGTGCCCGCCACTAAGCTCAATAAAATTAGGAAATAATTCATGGGTAATTGTGTAAGGCTTTATAATAAACTTCCAGTAAATGTTACTGAATTTTCAGTCAATAAATTTAAGAATTTCGTAAAGCGTAAACTTATATCTTAAGCTTATTATAGTACACAAGACTACATGACTGATGTAGTCTTGTGTACTATAATAAGCTTTAGATAGAGGTACAGGAGTAATTTAGGATTTAATTATTAGTTTGTTAAAGTCATGACATTCAATTACGATAATTTACGCTTGGAGACCTTGTACATCTTCAAACGTGCATTATATAATGTTATTATTATATACCTATTCGGAGAAAAACCTTTACTTCTCTATAAATCATTACTTATAAATGTTCTGACTTTTTAGGGACTTTACAGCTCTTGTTATTATTATTATATTTCAATTTATTTGAAATCAATTTTATGTTTTTTTTTTTAAATGCATGTTAGTTGTAAGATGTACCATGATTGTTTGAAAAAATAAGTCCCGCCAAGTTTCTTACCGGTTCTTCTCGGGACAGCGGTGTAGGGTTAGAACCGGAAGTAGTTTAAATACTTAGACGATTCAAAAGAGTTTGTTGCTATTCCAATTTGAATTATTTGACTTGACTTGACTTGCTAGGGCCGGAACCGGTAAGAACGGTTCTTTTTTCGTTATTTTTTGTTCTTCGGTAAATTAATTCTAAGTTGTTGAAGTAATTTAAGCATACGGTTGTAAATAACATAAAACATACAGTACTGCATAAATAGTATACTCGTAAAACATTTTAAAATATTGGGCTATTTCGAGGTTTTTATAAAACACCGGTTCCATGCATTCGACGTCTACTAAATTCGTAATGAGTAAAAATTACCTAATATTTTTACTCATTACGAATTTACGATATGTATACGTACATTCAGTTAGCTGGTGTACTTTGTATGAGACACAAATAGCGGCGGCTACGATGAGTAGGAGAAACATGGCGCAACAACCCTAGGGATACAAAAAAAATTGTTTTATATAATAAGGGTTCACACAGGAACCGGAACCGTTATTTTCTCCATACAAAAAGAACGGTTCTTTTTTCGTTCGAAATTTTAAAATATGATATTGTAAATTACATATTGAGCAGTACAAAAACAGTTATTAAATATTGGGTTATTTCGAGGTTTTTGTAAAATATCGGTTCCGGTCGCTGGGTCCACAGTTTACATGTCTTTTACAATGCATATTATGCTCAGAAAGTGCTCTTTTTAACGGGTAAACTTACGCTAAGAAAATGATTTTTTTCCGTACGGGTGCGGGAATGAATTTGTATAGTACTTTTCCGCACAGCCTGGTCGGTACTGCCTAGATAGTCTGGTTTTCCTCGCATAATGGATTGTAAAATGTTGTAACACACATGTTGAAATGTAGGCTTTTTTCAGGATCAGTGTCGGTTTTAAAATACTTGCTTCGCTCGTGTTTTATAGTCACCGACACTCGTCGTGAAACAAGCCTACTTTCCACGCTTGTATCATAAATAACTATTTCTGTATTAGATGGTGTTTCTTTACGCACTAATGCTAGGACCGACTAGGTATTAAATATAATAATAATACTTATTCTGTAATAATATTTATCTCGCAGAAGCTAAGTCTTTTTCTAAATATTATAATGACAACGAAAATCCCAACGAATATCCTTCAGTAAAATAACATATTCCAAAATATTTCAATATATTATAAAATAAACAAATATCTTGGGACATCTTACACAAATCGACCTAGTCCCACGGTAAGTTCAATTAAGAGTTGTGATGTGGGTACCAACTAAGCGACGACATATATAATAGATAGATACATACAGATACCTACTTAAATACATAGAGAGGAAATACAGGCATGACCAAGGAACAAATTAATATTTGTGATAAATTACACATACACAAGTAATGTCCTCGCCGGGATTTGAACCCGGACCCTCTAGCTTCATTACCAACTGGGTTACAGAGGCTGATAATACGTGAAATAATAATGAACTTACCACTTGAAAAATAGCTCCAGCAATTAAAATGGCCTGTATGATAACAGAAACAAAAAGCCAAATTACTATGAAGACTTTCCTGAATGAGCAAGTGTCTTTAGTATCGCTGGAAGTATTATCCATCTGCAAAAATAAGGTTGGTAGGTACCATATAATTTATCATCAATCATCACTATTAAAGGGGAGACTATGGAGTCGCCCTGAAGCAATAATGCCTGTATATTGATTTAAACTTTCACGATTATCACTCATATTTTAAAGACAAACGGGTCTTAATCGCGTAAACATACGTTTAAAGTCATGCTCGAATCGTCAGGATATAATTAAACGTAAGTTTACGCGATTAAGACCCGTTTGTCTTTCATCATCATCATCATCATATCAGCCGAAAGACGTCCACTGCTGAACATAGGCCTCCCCCAAAGATTGCCACTGCGCCACCCGCATCTTTTCCCTGACCTTCACCAGGTCATCGGTCCACCTTGTGGGGCGCCTACCTACGCTACGCCTTCCGGTACGTGGCCGCCACTCAAGAACCTTCCCGCCCCAACGGCCATTGGTTCTACGCGCAATGTGCCCCGCCCACTGCCACTTCAGTTTAGCGATTCGGAGAGCTATTTCGGTTACATTGGTTCTGCTGCTGGATGGTCTCATTTTTAATCCGATCACGCAGAGAGACTCCTAGCATAGCCCTCTCCATTGCCCTTTCGGTGACTTTGAGCCTTCTTATGAGGCCCATTGTAAGCGGCCACGTTTCAGTACCTTATGTCATCACTGGCAACACACACTGATTAAAGACTTTCGTCTTCAACGCTGATGCTGAACATAGGCCTCCCCTTTCCACTTGGCACTTTGGAAGCGAAGCGACCCTCATCAGGTGATCTGGCGTCACCTGGCGATCTTCGAATCATAGTGTTCGATAAGCGACCGATTTATAATAGTAGTTTATGCAACAGTGATTGAATTAGGGCCCTTAAAATAGAGGGTTCCTATCACAAAATGAAATGTTAGTCGAGTTTTGTAGTAACAACATAAACTAAATCATTAATCCATGCTTGCATATACCTACGAACAGAAACGCATCACGTGATGTAAAAGGTTGAAAATCGCAAAAACCTTTAAAAGATCACATCACTCGTCATACATAGGTAAGTAACCTATAAAAATGTTTTCATAAAACATCCAAAAATCCCTGATAAGAAATCTGAAAAGGCCAGACTTGCACTAATAAACTGCAATCGCTGTGTTTTTGTTGCAGTCAAGCTAAAAAGTTGCGTTAAGGAATCAGATGTTGGTAGAAACATATTTACAAAATTATGTTACCAACTACAACTATTAGTAGGTAAGTAGATACTATGAAAATAAGATATATAAATAAATAAAACCGACCAAGAGCATGTCGGGCGATGCTCAGTGTAGGGTTCCGTAGTAATTCAAAAACGGCTGAGCCGATTATGTTCGAAATAGTTTTCTTTTAAATTATTCTATAAGCCCACTGATGGTTTTTTTCATATTTTTTGGACCTACCGATCAAAAGATAGAGGGGAGTTTTTTCTTCCGGAGCGATTATCTCCGAAAATACCTATTGACTTTAGAAAAAAACTTTCTATTAAGACTCTTATTCTTTTTAAGATACCTGTTTAATGATATCCCACACTATAAGATTACAGCAAATAAAAAAAATCATCCCCACTTCACCGGTTGGGGAGGTACCCGAAATGTTTTTTTCTAGTTTTTATTGTACCAGTAATTGTTGGCATGATTAATATGTATACCTACCTGTACCAAATTGCAGATTTATAGTATTAACGGCCACTGAGCTATGCTGCGGATAGACGGACAGACGGACATGGCGAAACTGACATGGTTCCATTTTTGCCATTTTGGCTATGGAACCCTAAAAAGGAGATTTATTTATACATCAAAAGCATTCATGTTTGTGCGTCATATTTATGTTTGTGCGACTGCTTTCCTGTTATCACACCCTTATATACATAGGGTAAATTTTGTCAAAAATACATGGTTATCCTCTATGAGTCCTTCTGTCATGTTTTAACCACATTCGAGATGATTATTAATAGATCGAAACCTGCGACCATATAAAACATTTTTTTTTTTTAGCCATATGACATAGCGCTTTTCTTAAGGCGAGGTAAGCGTAGAATTCCCGTTTGTTTTTTTCAGTTTTCTTAATAATACTACTTCCTTATGAAGTAAAACTTATATATGTTACATTTGAGAACTTGATCTATCCCGCATTGATTAGTATTAGGTATTTAAACAAACTTCGCCCTATAAAAAACGACCCCAAACATAGGTCTAATCTCTGCATGAAAACTCATTTTGCAAAGAAACTACATAACTTTACCAAGAAAAAAATATATCAGAAGAAACGTCAAAGTCTGTGTCTACGGTTAACGAGAAGAAATCATTAATATTGGAAGAATTATACTTCATCATACAAAATAATGTGAAATTATTCTCCCGGATCGCTCCTGCTGTCATCTTTCAGTCCCAATCGGGACCTGTTGGAGGGAGGACGTACGTCAATTTTGCGCACCGCTGTCGTCAACCAAACTATCTTTAAGATTGGTGTGATAACACATAAAAAAAAGTTATCGTCACTGGGGCTTCGGAGACTGAATAAACATAGTGGTGAGTGACTAAATTAATAGAATTATGTTATTCAATATATTAAACCAAAACAATAACAAACATATTACACAGTATAGATAAAAACAGTAGGATGACTACTGGTGAATGGTGATAAGACCATGACACATTTTGACATGACGAAAATAGTGAAATAATTAAGAATGGTACCTACTCGTATCTATTAAAAATAGAATTTTATGTCCATAATAGTTCGTTATCATCCAATATTTTTTTAAACACAATTTATTTTGGAATTCGAATTATTTTATGAAATGTTTTGCAAGCAGTCACACTATATTGATTTAAACTTTCACGATTATCACTATTTCATATTTTAAATACAAACGGGTCCTATATCCTGACGTTTCGGGCATGACGTTACACCCGTGGTCGCAGGCATACATGAGTATCAATAAAATACTACTAATAATATACTATCAATTAAAAAAGATTATGGAAAATAATGCGAATTATTACAAAACATACCGAGAATAGTAAATTTCGATTCAAGTGCGAAAAAAAAAAGTTTTAAAGGGGTGGAGATAAATTAAAGCACGACCGAAGGGAGTGCTTTAAATCGACACGAGTTACGAATTTCGTTTCCGCACGTGTATCGTACGTTTTTCAGTACATATGGCCCTCCGAAGATTTCGACCTGACGTAAAATGAACCACTTCTGGCACTAGCGAAAATGCACCATCTGTACTGAAAAATAAGCTTTTCATAAAAAAATTGAATGGAAAAATATACGAATGACTAAAGTTGCTACAGATCTGAGGCGCCAATACAGACAAGTCCGTAGAAAAATCTACCAAAGTAGGTACCCGTCATGACCGTCGAGTATGGGCTGAAGAGGTTGCAGATTGCGCCCAGCGCGCCGCCAACTCCGGTAATCTCAGGGAGATGTACAAGGCGACGAAGACCTTGGCCGGTAATAGGAACCAGAGGAAGAAGAAGCCTTTGAAGGGCAAAACAGGTCAGTTTATTGTGACATCGGAGAGACAGCTTCAACGCTGGCGGGAGTACTTTGAGGAGATCTTCCAAGTCCCGAACGACCCCATTATGCTTGCAAGTGCTGCCAGCTTGCCTGCACAAAACCTGGACATAGATGTGTCTCCCCCTACAGCTGACGAGGTAGTAAAGGCCATCCGATCGCTGAAGAATGGAAAAGCCCCAGGAGTAGACCTTATCACAGCGGAAATGCTGAAAGCCGACATCCCTTCCGCTGCAAACGCGCTGACGCCTCTCCTGAGGAACATCTGGTCAGCCGAAGAGTTGCCTGGTGACTGGAGCAATGGCCTTCTGATCACTGTACCCAAGAAGGGAGACCTTAGTCAATGTGGCAATTGGAGAGGTATCACTTTGCTCTCGATTCCTTCTAAGGTTCTACGGCTCAAGAGGTTCTACGGCCCGCGAAAGTCTGTCCAGGATTATCCTGCAGAGCTGCAGGATAATCCTGGACAGACTTTCGCGGGCCGTAGAACCTCTTCTCCGCAAAGAACAGGCTGGTTTCCGGCCCAATCGATCGTGTACGGACCAGATTAACACCTTGCGCATAATCCTCTAACAGGCATCAGAATGGCAGAGGGAAATGTACCTGACTATTGTGGATTTCGAAAAAGCATCATCTCGGAGGACATACCTGTTCATGCGGGTGTACGCCAGGGGTGTCTTCTTTGCCCTCTCCTCTTCCTTGTCGTTCTCGATGGCATCATGGTCAAGACCAACAGTAAGCGCCGCGGCATAGAGTGGGGGCTGTCCAACGTGCTGGAAGACTTAGACTATGCCGATGACCTATGCCTATTGAGCCACACACGTGCCGACATGCAAGCCAAAATGGACGACCTACGGCGAGAGGCCTTGGAGACGGGACTTAAAATCAACACCAGGAAGATCCAAGATATGAGGTGCGGAGCAACCAGCTCGGTATCGTTGCTCATTGGCACAGAGGGCGTGGAGACAGTCCACAAATTTACGTACCTCGGTAGTGTAGTGTCGGAAACTGGAGGGACCGAAGAGGACATCGCTTCAAAGCTCGCCGAAGGAAGAGCAACCTTCGCACAGCTCCGTCCTGTATGGCAATCGCGGAAACTGACTCGGAGAGTTAAGCTCAAGATATTCCGGTTCAACGTGAAATCCGTGTTGCTGTACGGATGTGAGACGTGGAAGGTCACTAAAGACATCTCGCACCGGCTACAGGTCTTTATCAACCGCTGTCTTCGCCGCATTCTCGGCGTGTTCTGGCCCGAGAAAATCTCCAACACAGATCTATGGGAACGCTGTGGTGAGACTCCGATCGACCAGCAGATCAAACGCCGCAAATGGAACTGGATTGGCCATACGCTTCGAAGGGACCCCGACCATATACCGAGGCAAGCCCTAGACTGGAATCCCCAAGGAAAGCGAAAACGTGGCCGCCCCAAGCAGACCTGGCGGCGGATCATCACTACAGAAGCGAAGGCGATAGGGATGACCTGGAGCGAAGTAAAGCGCGAAGCTCAAGACCGTTCGGGATGGCGACGCACTGTGGACGCCCTCTGCCCCATCTAGGGGACATAGGACATTTAAGTCAAGTAAGTCAAAGTCGCTACAGGGAATGGCGCCCATTATGTTACATTTGCATAAAGGGTAAATTAATAAAAAATGTAAAAAATTTAAAATTTTATTTGATAAATGTGATCTATTATCTATACCAATGATATGGTACATATTTATTGTAACGGTGAAAAAGTAACCCAGTATAACACAGATAAACTTGACCATGTACAGTGATCGTACTAATAATGTGGATGCCGTTAAATCACCTATAGAATGTTTTCAAAAAATATTTTTACTAAAATTGCCACTTATTATTTATCAACCTCTTTAATTAAACGAAAGTGTCATTTGAAATAAGTAAGTTGAGTACATAATGTCGTTCTTTTACTAATGTTTTAAAATACACAATTGAATGTCGAATTTACGAGAATATTGTTATTATTTATCCTTTTTGGAGATACGTGACAAAAACATGTACGTGCTGTGATCAAAACATACTAAACATAGGACCAACATTCAAATGCATTTTGGAGATAACACAATATATCAGAAATATAGAGCCAAAGAAAACGCAAATAGTATTAAAGACTGTATCGTCTATTATAAATACAAGTTTGACCTGGTCTAACTATTGAAATATGTATTATTTTGCGTTTCTATGTTCTGAGTGTATGGTGTATATGTAATGTATGGCTACTTTCCAAGGCTTTATCGTGCTATAAATATTGCCTATCAAACGTTTTTCGGACAAACCTATACAGCTGAATGTAAGACTATTTCAGCGACTCCATGGTACTATTTTAAGAAGCAATAGGTCAAGATGCTGCCCGAGTATATTATCTAAACGGAGTCTTCATGATTCCCCAATCAGGCATACACAAATAAAATGTGGTGGATTTTATGTTTTACATAAAATCGGATTTTTACACTACGTTTTAGATGCCATTCACTATCTTATGCGTGCGAGAACAGCGAAGCTATAAAAATCAGCCATACATAAAAGCCTTAATGAAACACCATGGGCTTGATCCATAGTTAAAACAGGTGGATATAAATGCTCCATGACAGTTATATTAGATGTCAAAGTCAAATGCACGTAAGCTACATACCATATTCTCATTAAAGTATCCTTTCACAAATTCAGGTAATTTTTTGGGCAATATAAGTGCTATGGCAATATCTAAATGTTTGACATTACGAAGCACATGAAAGCATGTCTTTCAATACGATTACGAGTACGATTTTTTTGTGTGTTATGTCGTCTTTTTCGCAAAACGTAAATTTTCTTGTAATAAATTTTCTTTACTTGTCCGAAATATTTTTTATGCTTTACGTCGAGTTTCTAGGATGAAATGTGTACCTTATTAAAGCAGTAATTAGACACATGTATGTTTTTATATAAAAATGTAATATAAAGAAATATGGCTAAGTAAAATATAATTAATGATACACCCTTTAATATAGGCCTCACAAATTTTATGATAGCAGCAAGTATATTCGTATACCCTGGGTGCAACTACGAAATACAATCAATACATCTTTCACCCTGTATAAATGTAATGGATTTATTCGCGATTATTATATTACTTTGTGAAATATGCAGCACGGAAGCTTAAATAAAAGCATTATCCTATATTCAAAATTAGGTACGTTATTTTTGCGTCATTTGCATGATTAGTTCGCCCCTGATCATCGTGTATAATTATATACTTTTTTTGTGGACAGTCCTTATTTCAAAGATTTTGAAAATCAGCATGTTTGCATAATTTTTTATGAAATTGTACGCCCGATACGCATTATAGGACTGCGGATCTCTAACGAGTTTCGTATTAAATATTAATGGGATAGTCTCGCATCCGTGTAGGTATTTTCTAAATGTACCGTCTACTTTACACATGGCTTGCTAGAGCTTGCCAGATTAAAAATTAATCACTTATATTATTATTGGCTGTCTCCAAAAGAGTAGTCGACTGCACAATCACACTGCAAAACACTCCAATAGAATAAGTGAAGTCGTTCAGATACCTGGGGAGTATTATAACTGAGGATTCCAGATGTACACCAGACATCATTACCAGGATTGCCATGGCTAAAAAGGTGTTTAACTCCAAAAGAAGCCTACTATCAGCTAGAATATCGAAAAGCGTCAGGAAGAAACTGGTAAAAGTGTACATCTGGAGTGTAGCCCTCTACGGCTGCGAAACTTGGACTATGACCCAGAGAGACAGAGAGAGACTACAAGCTTTCGAAATGTGGTGTTGGCGGAAGATGGAAAAAATCAGTTGGACAGAAAAGAAAAGCAATGAGGATGTTCTGAATATAGTCCGGGAAAAAAGATCCTTGCTGGAAACTATTGAAAACAGGAGAGGAAGAATGTTGAGTCATCTCATACGACACGATGAATATATAAAAACCATTATAGAGGGAAAAATAGAAGGAAAAAGGAAAAGAGGAAGACCAAGGAGGACTTATATGGACCAAGTAAAAGAAAAGTTAAGGGTTTCATCATATCAACAGGTCAAAGGAAAAGCTGAATGTAGAATAAGATGGAAATTACTCCACCGACAAGAGCCTAGCTCTTAAATTGAATGATGATATTATTATTATGTTACACTATGTCGTTTCGATTCACACTAGTCACATAGTTGTAGTACTGTAAATATTTTCACTATGAGTATTACAGTATCACATCATCATTGACGGCGACTGTCACGGGTATTAGCGGAGGTTGGATGACGCTTAAAACTAGCGTTGGGAGGTCAAAGAATATGGCCTTAACACTGTGCATATTTCAGCGCAACATCTTTGACAAATGTTTATACAGAATATAGCCACTCAAAAGTTTGATGGACCAATCACAACTATTTTTAAATGGCGGTTTAAGTTTTTATAGGTTGAAATTGAAATTCATTGCCGTGATAATTGACGAGGGGGTGACATTTGTCAACTAAAATTCAGGACCGTTTTTGAAAGGCACTTTACTATGGCGTGCGGCTTCCATGTTTTATTTGTTCGTAGATCGAAACCTATATTTAAGTACCTAATAGGCAAACCCCGGATAACGGGAGCAAAAATGCGTTTGTCACTAGTGCTTAGTTAAATATCGACTATTCTATCGATATCCACACCAACATTTTATGAATTAGAAATGTATTGGTCAACAGTAATTTATACAACCGTACGTAATCAGAGGCATTGCGATCTAAAATTGATAAACAATAATATGTCAATAATACCTACTACCATAGGACAGTTACAAAACCGAAATTAAAGCCTAAAAAGCAGCTTGAATTTTGATCAAAATTTCAAAGTGCACTTGTTAAGATTACTTTTACATCCTCAAGGCGAAATTATTCACAAAAAATATCAGTGGCCTATACCACAAAACTTTACAAGCGTACAATTCTACAAAATTGTATAAATTCCCATACAAAAAGATGACAATTTTGTAGAATTGTACGCTTGTAAAGTTTTGTGGTATATAGGCCACAGGATGTGTTGATTAAAAAAATTGGTGAATTAATTTTAAAAATCTTATATATTTTTTGATATCTGGAAAAGAAGTGGAACTACTAGGGAAACATAAAAAATAATTGATGCTTTGACATACTGCAAAATACTGAAATGGCGCTGGGCTGGCCATGTATCAAGGATGAATGAAGAAAAATGGACAAAAACATGTGACATTATGACATGGTCCAGATGGAAAACGAAGGAAAGGGAAACCATTGGAACGATGGTCAGATGAGATCTCAAAAACAGTAGGAAAAAACTGGATAGACATAGCCAAAAATAGAGAAAACTGGAAGGAGATGGAGGAGGCCTACACTCGAGGAGAGGTTCTTAATATCTCAAAATGCATTATTGATACATGACAATTAATTTAAATTTCATTATTTCAAAAAATTAATAATAATTAAATTTTTGGCGAACATTATGACATTTAAACATTTTTATTATTATTATTTTATATTTTATTGTATCGTAGTGAATTAAATAAAATAAAATTATATATGTTTAATGAATTCAAATAATATGCATGCATTAAGTATCTCAATGATGTTAAGAAATAAACGGCTTTATTATTTTTATTTTATTTTATTTTATTTATAATTTTTAAATTAAAAAATCGTTTATATTGATGTCGATAGAATAGTCGATTTTTGCTCCCGTCGTCCGGGCTTTGCTAATAGGTAACTTTTATGATTTTTATACTTAAAACATGATATCAGAAAAGTTTTGATTGCTATAATTATTATATGATACAGTACAGCTCGACCCAGGGTCGCGTTTTATAAAGTTACATTTTACAATTTCGCTGTTTGTCTCTCTAATTCACGCATATTGGCTAGAAAGTGCTAAATTGGATTGAAAGCCTAGAAAGACCCTAGAAAGTTCACTTAAGTAGCGCTCGGCTTTAAGATTTCACCGAGGCAAGCTCTAAACTCTGGTGTGTTTAAGATGGTCCAGTTTTATCTATTTATCGTGCTACGCGTCACTTCGCCGCACTTGTATACTTGTTAGAATTAGAACGTGACGGCAACGCCGACAAACGATTAGACGTGGTACCAATACCATCATAAGGCTTACTGACACAGGTTGCATTTTCACTGTTCATCATGCTACCCGTCACTTTTGCACCTGGATACTAGAACGTGACGTAAATGACGATAAATGACAAACTTGGGACATAAGCCTACAGGTCGAACTCTGGCCTCGTAAGAAAGCACACAAGCGCTCGATTTTACGAATTCGATCACACGAACTAAGTAGTTTCATATAGCTTGACCCCTGGCCACGAACTACGAACATGAAGTTTGCAAATTTCGGGAATTTGTCTCTGTCACTCCGAGGAAGGCGTCATTAGAGTGACGGAGAAAAATCCTCGAAGTTTTCGAACTTCGGTGTTTGCGGCAGGGCTGCGGGCCTCGTACGAAAGTGCAAATTTGCTAGGTACAGTCGAGGAATTTAATTTCCTACCCATTTCGTACCTTGTCATAGTAGCTATAATTTATGACAGTCCTAGCAGATTGTCACTGTGACAAGGTACGAAATGGGTAGGAAATTAAGTTCCTCGACTGTACCTCACTAGCACTCGACCTCCAGCTTTTAGCCTTTTACTGACTACCTAAGCTCTCATTCAGTTTGCTTTTTATTTATTTATTGTATTTGGATTTGAACTATTAAGTACTAGTAAGTCCTACATTTCACCCATTAGTTGGACGCGCGAGAGCGGTCGAAACCAGGGACCGGAATCGGTATTTTACAAAAACCTCGAAATAGACCAATATTTTAAAATATTTTATACTCTTTATGTACTCTCAATATTTTATGTTATTTACAATATCATATTTTTAAATTACTCCATTAACTTACAATTTATATACCGAAGAACGAAAAAGAACGAAAAAAGAACCGTTCTTTTTGTATGAAGAAAATAACGGTTCCGGTCCGGTCCCTCGTCGAAACCGAAACGCAATACTTAAATACAGCTGTCTCGGCGCCA
The DNA here is from genome assembly GCA_025490895.1 of Thaumatotibia leucotreta. NCBI lineage: Eukaryota > Metazoa > Arthropoda > Insecta > Lepidoptera > Tortricidae > Thaumatotibia > Thaumatotibia leucotreta. Next base: position 175,614 of record JALPQI010000909.1, on the reverse strand, counting down.
ACTACGAGTTCGCAGCTGTTGGCGTCGAGATAACAACCGTGGGGCAAGGGTGCTCGCAGGAGCCTTAAAGAGGTTAGGAAACGCCTAAGGGAGGCAACGGGGGACCCGCGAGCAGGCAGTTTTCTCGCGCAGAAGCTCGCAATGAGGGTTTTCTGAAATTATGTTCACCAGGGCGGCTGCACTGAGGCGTCAGGTCCAGAAACTTGTCTAAATTCTCAGAGCGCCTACAGTTTCGTGTTTAAATGTTTTGTATGAGTTAATAAAATTACATAAAAAAAAATACCTCCTAGAATTTTTTTTTTCGAGTTAGATAATTGTGTTTCTTAGAGGGACCTCACGGCTAAGTGGCGCCAACTAGTGGCTTACGTTTTTGAGAAAACCCTCATTGCGATACAGCGCTAATGCTGCCTGTGTCATGGGCACCTTGCCACCGGGGGAAGGTTTGGAGGTGGACATGTAGGTTTTGTACTTTTATAGGTTGCTTTTATAATAATAATAAACAACGGATATAAGGTAGTGCAGAGTTAAAAGAAAGGGATAAAAAAGTATAGCTACAAATACACACAGACATAGCAAAAATAAATAAACCTAACAAAGGAAGAAATATATAAAATTCATAAAGATAAAAATATGCATAAAAACAATAATTATAATAAATAAATACAATATATATATATATTGTATTTATATATACATACATTTATATTTTTTAATATATTTTTTTGTAATTATGTATATATATATATACATATTTACAAAAAAATATATAAAATATATAATGGCAAATTTAAGGCAGAGATAAGTAATGCTGTTTCAACAGATTTTTAAAAATGGGAAGAGATTTAGCAAGTCTCAAATCAACCGGTAAAGCATTCCACATGTGGACAGCCCGGAAGGTGAATGAGTTGTTGTAAAAATTAGAATTAGATGAAGGAGGAACAAGGATATGAGTCTGAGAGCACCTTACGGAAGAAATATACTTAAACCGCTCTTTAAGATAAGCCGGAGTAGCGGGATTGAACAGAATGCCATAAAGAAGAGCAAGAATATGAGAGTCCCGGCGAAGGCGGATAGGAAGCCACTTGAGCAGAGAGCGAAAATGAGAGATATGGTCATACTTACGCAATACAAATATGAACCTAATACACATATTCTGAAGGCGCTCAAGTTTATTTAGCTGGTTTTCAGTTAAATCTAGATAGGAAATATCTGCATAATCTAAGATAGGAAGTAAAAGAGATTGAGCAAGCGCAATTTTAGTGGCATGTGGCAAAAAGTTACGAAGTCTACGTAGTGAACCAATTGCCGCAAACAATTTCCTACTGACCTCGCTCACCTGAGGAGCCCACGATAAAGTGCGATCCATTGTAATGCCTAGATTTCTTACAGCAAGAGACTTTTATAGTTAGCTTTAATGGTTTATTAAGTTAAGTTTAGTTGAAATTAAACTTTACAGGGTTCGTGGTCTGCGGATCGCGCACCCTGTAAAGTGTTCGAAACGTCGGAATGAAGTCAAAATTAGTTAATATACGCGAGTTTATCAGTTTTCATAGTTTTTTTTCATGTGTAGGTAATCCTCGCGGTAACTGAAGAAAATATTAAGCTTAGTTATTTTTTTAAGTTAGATTTAATCATTTCTTTGTTCTTTCTGTTATTATTTATTTTATGTTATTGTTTATTAAGTACCTACCTAACTACGTTACAAATTTAATACTAGAGTCTGATTCGAATAATCCTTCTAAGAAAATTAACTGTCAACCATACAAAAAGCGACTTTCATTCTAAGCAGATACCTGGTACAAAAACTTAATAAATAACTAGGTTGTTGTAAAATTAAATGCAACATTAGGTATTACAAATAAACTTTACAGCCTTTGAATTGAAATTATTTAATACATAGGTGCTTACCTTGTTAGTTAGTGAAAATAGTCACTAATTAAATTCACAGATAAAACAAAAAATCGCTCCCTAAATTATGTGCGTACGCAGCTAAAAACCTTCTAAAACTATGACTTTTGGGATCGAGGGGACCTATTTTGAAGGACTACCTCGAACTATTCCAGCATCTGTCCTTGTTACGCCGACGACGTTTTCTTTAGAGTGATAGAGACAAATGCTCGAAATGTTGCCCGTAGTTTGCGGTAAACCATCTCATATCGGCTAGAGGAACATAAAACAAGGAATATATTGTTTATGGGAGTTCATTAAACAAACTTATCAGAGTGATCTTTCGTAGACTTTATGTCGTTCTCATTAGGTTCACATTTGTTCATGTAATCGTAATTAGGATGAACAAAATGGGATTTCCTCGAATAGTAGTAATGTTGTACGCTGATAAGGATGATGAAATGGGACTTAGCCACAGTTGGGTTTCTAAGATAATAAGTCGGCCCTGAAATCAATTTGACTGATTTGACTCAGGGTTTTTTTGAGAGTACCTCTTGTGGTATTGTTCTACCGACTTCAAAAATAAAGGAGGTTCTCGATTCGATTGTATGTTTTTATTATGTTCGTTATTTCAAATTTTTGCGAATGGGTGAACCGATTTTGATGATATTTTTTTATTTGAAAGCTGAGTTCTAACAATGGTACCTATTTATGAGAAAACCATTAAAGTCATTGTCATTGCATTAAGCAAGTGCACGACAAATGGACGAATACCTACTCAATATCTCGCCAACCGATTTTAATAATTGTTTCTTGCCAATACTATACTCAATACCGATTTCAAAACCAACCATGATGAAGGGATCTTGGAGAAATCGGTTGAAGTATGTTATAAAAAAAATTGGTGATTTTGTATGTGTAGCTAGCTGAGTGAGTAGTTTTTACGAGAATAATAAAAACACCAACCTAATATAACGCCATCTAGCTACTAGTAGCTACCTTTTGTAGTTGTCAAGTGTATTATACATGCGAAGCTTCAATCGCAGTTTATTATTTCGGGCTAGTAGGTACTCGTATTTTCCAATTATGGTCACTAGGTGTCGCGACTAAAAGCACGAATAGCTAGAAAAGCTCAGTTTACACCATGTTATTGACACAAATTTTGCAAGTTCCAGTGCTCATTCGTTCCGATTATTTTCGGTAGATGGTGCGGCAAAACAAACGTGTAATTATCTAAGGGTTATCGTGAGTGCTCTGAGAGGGCGCTAGTATCGATTTAGAAATTTTGTAATAGATTATTTGGTATCCCATTACAACTTCCACCACTTTTAGAAGTTAATGGTTTTATTCACATTTGCCATTTGTAAGTACAGTATAGGTGAAAAAAGTTAAGAAAAGCTCCCTGTTACGTGGTTGTAATCTATCCTTATAGGAATTTGTTTTGTTTGTGTTCGCATTTTAAGTATGTCTTGTCTATTTGAATAGATTACTACTACATACAACAGGTGACTTATCTACTTAAGTTTTTTTAACTAAGTATAATTTTATTTTCGCTGTCGGGCGTTGGTCAGCGAACTGCAGTGTTATTCACTAAGGAAACCGCCTTGCTGTCAGCGCTGTGTCAGTTTGCGGCAGCGTCGAGCCTAAAAATGGTATTCACTAATGCACTTTAAACGACACTAGTGCTCGGCGACGAACAGAAGCGTAATTTTTAAATTTGTTACTTTTTGTCAGGTTTGGTTTTCAAAGCAATGAAACTGAATTTGAAGGTGACGCAAAGTTACCCAGCGGGGAGCAAAGTAGCCCCCGTTACACGATAGTTCGATTTTTTTTCCTTGTTCCTTGTAGTGTGCAGCCCTAAGATAAGTACGTCAGGATAGTCTTCTAAAGTAAATAGTTTAGGTCCTAAACTGAATCGTTAGTATAGATCCTGGACCCCTGCACAATTTTCAATTGACGCATGTAATTCAATCCAGCGGCTTCTCGTCAGGGGTCCGTCGCGGCCGCTTCCTCGCCAATCAATCACTAGTGCCAATAGAAAAATATACTGGAAATACTGGGAAAAGTGCCTATTTAAATACCCCTTCGTTTTGATATAGGGTTTTTTCTTGCACAATAAACACTGTGTTACAGTTAGGGTATGGAATCCTGGATTAATTTGTATGCAATCACGGGATCAGACATTAGTAAGTTCCGTGATTGCATACACTTGAATACCGGGATTACATGCTAAAGTTACAGTACTTGTGAAAATCAGATGAATCTTATAAATGTGAAGTTAGGTTTGAATCTTTTTTTGTCGGGCTTTCTAATAAAAAAAGAAAAACCGTAAAAAATAAAGTGTGAGGTATATTTATTAGTATTGCGAGAATGTCTGTGATAGGGATATTTTTATACAGGTTGGAAATTATTTTTGGGTCAGTGAGGGCAGCTACCAGATTCAGAGTAACCACGCGAAAATGGTCTTAGAAGACCTTTCCTCGATTTCAAATTAACGAAAATTGACGTTTACAGATTTTGAAAAAAAAATACAATCTATACGAGAATTAGTCATTTTTGACAAATTTTTTTGATGCCAATCGATCCTATTTCTGTTCAGGATCGAAACCTTTGGGACCAAAAATTTTTTCGGTTCTTATTTTTTTGGCTTTTTTGTACGCTGCCGTAAGTTGACCCTATGAAAGTCTTGGTACTGGATAGGCCTCACTGACCCAAAAAGAATTTCCACCATGATTTCTACATAATATAAACTTTACTGAACCAAATTCGGCTGAAGGTAATTAACTCCCAGACGCTACGTGACACAGGCTGGGACAGATGGGAATACCCTAATTTGTGTCAAATGGCGATCGCAATAATGAGCCTGAACAGATTGTCCACTCCAATGGAGTCCCCAAAGGCCGCCATCTCCGATAATTAAGGAACAAATGAAAGGAAAATGGAATTGACCGCTCGACTTCTAAGTCTTAAAGTTTCAAACGTATTGCGAAAACACAAATCAAAAGTTAATAAATAACTAAATATTTTGATTTGTACTTTTTATTTTTTCCCCAGTAGTCACACTACTTAATACTATATAAATTATAAACATTAGATGTCATAGGCGCCTAGCCTTGTAACGGATTGCATATACCCGAGAAATTTTACTGGTGGTTGCTAAGACCGAGTGGCCAAGGGGTACAGGCATCAGCCGCGAAAGCTGAGTACGTGGGTTCGATCCCCACCTCGGACAGTAGGTGATCTTGGTCGTTTTTCTTTGGTATATGACATCTAATATTTATAATCTTAAAGTTTCATCTGTTAAGGGTGAAGACACATTTATCAGCATACGTACGCATTTTGTCTAGTAAAATTGGCCGTTTAGTATGAAACGTGTAAGTATGCGTACGCGTGCGGAAAGCTGGACGCGGTCCCATACTAAACTGACATTTTCTATAGACAATATGCGTACGCATCGCATGCTGATACGTCGTTTGTCACCCTTAGTTTTCTAGTTGGAAATCCAGTTCAGACTATTATATACTTTTAATATTTATACTTTTATTTTTATTTTGTTAGTACTTTAACTGGACACAGATAGATCTGCTCGATTCTTTTTATAAGGGGTATTTTTAGGTAAGTATTTTTATTAAATGTATTTTTAGCTTTTTCTATTTAGATTATTCGTTTCACCTTAGATTTTATTTTAGATTTCTTTATTTGTGTGTTCTTTTATAATTTAGAATAAGATTATACAAAGGCAATTAAAATGGATTGTTAACGAAATGAAATTAAACTTTAACTGTTTTTTTGGTATAACATCATCATATAAGTTGAAAGACGTCCACTGCAGAACATAGGTCCCACAAAGATTGCCACAATGACCGGTCCTGCGCCACCCGCATCCAGTGGACTCCTGCGACCTACAGGTCATCAATCCACCATACCATACATACCTTTATTTCGTCATCATCTTGACATCAGCCGAAAGACGTCCACTGACGAACTAACATAGGCCTCCCCAAAAGATTGCCACAATGTTCGGTCCTGCGCCACCCGCTGGATGCGTACTTTTTTTGCTATACCTAATTAAATGAGAAGATCCTCAGTTTAATTTGACCCGTTGTTATCATTTAAGACAGGTAAGGGTAGCCCTATACATAAAATATGCGGGAAAATACGAACCATGAAAAGGGTACATGCTCGAGGGAACAGTAATTTAAATAAATATAATTTCGGCATATATTTTATGTATGAGATTGAGTGGATGACCCGGCAGAGCGTGGGTCGTTTGAAACATTAAAAGAACAATTTGAAATTAAATTAAAATGTTCGCGCTGGAGTGGAGAAAGATATTTATTTCCATTTGTTTTCAAAGGTTTCCATTTAATTAAAAACATTTGCCTGCTCAAAAAAATATACGTTTGTTTGTGATACCAAGAAATAATGCTTTCAGGCTCTGTTTTATAATGCCTAGTCTTCAGCAAAATATTGACAAATCTACTTACCTACTTCTAGCAAAAAAATTTGTAAAGTAAACATTGGTTTGTATGACGAACTTAATATTTTAATTTTCAATTGAATGGAACGTCACGATAGGACATAGTTAACATTGATTTATAATACAGGCAGCTTAGAACAGTAAATATTGTTTATTTACATTATACCTAAAGTAAACATAGCTTTTAATGTGTGGTAGATTTTCGAAAACAATAAACGTGGTTGCTTAAATTACCATTATTTTTGTAACAATCGTTAAAGTAGATGAATTGACTAGAAAAATGTACCTCATCATCGGAAAAAGCTTATTTCTCAAGAAATGTAAGACTTTCTAGAGAATTCCAGGGAAACAAATGGCCAACTAACGAAGTTGTAGCTGAAGCTAACTAATCGAACGAGAAAGCTGTTAGTCGATTAAACCAATCTGGGCGCATTGTCTGATGGCTCTACAGTTCATTTACTGCAGGTGCTGCCTGCAGAAATAAAGCCACAAAGTAAATAGGTATTGTCTCACATAAATAACCAATGCATTTTTTTATATATTGTGAAAAAATAAAACACTCGCGTAGGTGTTTTTGTACTACGCGTACTAACTATGTGGCATAATCTGTCCAGAAACCTTTGGCAGTACTTAGTAAAAGGAGGCTATTCGAAAAAATATATATATTGCGTATTGTTGTTGTTGAAATTAATGTATCGTCCTTTTTCAATGCCTAAAGTAATTAAATAAAACCTAGTCATTTTGTAAAGTAGTGGTTGTGAATATTGTTTTATGGACTCAGTCTTGTTAAAATAATGTACCGTAATAGTAATAGTCTCGTACCTTACTTAGGCCACTCGGCAAGCCTCGTGACCTAAACCCGGTTCTCAACTTATATTGCCTTCATATTATTAGAGTTATATAAAATACTATTTAATTTTAACTAATAGTTACAGTGCCAATAAATTTAATGAAACTATATTACTTTCACCATTAAATTAACAAACCCAGCTCAATAATTACATTGTAATAAAGTACAATTTATACTAACCATAGTGCTGTCAGGCCGTACCATTCAATTTTTGATAATGGAGTCAATAATACAATAATTCGATCTATAGTGAATTAGGGACTAACGAACGAATTGTATGAACAACTCTATTGAATATTATTGAAAGTCAAATGTATGTATACTCGTACACAGGTTGTCTTATTACAAGGGTATAAAATGCAAAATTGTTTACTTATTTTTGATGTTGACTCTAATGGAATTCGCTCCAATGTGAGACTTGCATACGTGATTACATATATTGATTATCACGATTTTCAGTCGTATTTTAAAAACAATTCAGACTTAATCGTGTTTAATATTATCCTGACGTTTTTGGCGTGACATTCCACCTTGTAGATGGGCAAATTGCAAAAGCGGCACCCCCCTTTTTTAAAAGGGGAATTTTAACGGTTTACAAAATACAACAAAAGAGTCCGTTCGATTCTAATATTTAGGAAGAAATATAAGTTAGATAAGGAGCTAATGATAAAATAGTAAGAGATAAGAGATTCTGAATAAAAACAACATAAAAACATGTAAGAAGTTAAAAAAGTGGAGGGTACCATTTTTGCAAAAAATGCTCGGCTCGCTCGCACCAATACGTAAAACACGAGTACGAGCGGGATGGAAAGAAAGTAAGTCCGGTTTAAAAGGATTTTCGTTAATTCTTGACATGAGATCCGGCATGTGTGGTAATGTCGCTAATTGTCGTATTTCTTAATTTTACTCCGCAAAGAAGTAGCTATTAACTGCTGATTTATTAAAGTTTTACAATACATTTTATATTGGTGACAAACAAACACACAGACCGTCCGAAAGTAAACAGTAACCATAACCTAAGGACGCCTAAAATGGGAGAAAAGGTGTATCTTACAATTCTCGCACCTGTTAGCATGGTGAAATATCTTAATGGTGGTTAGAATTTCCACTTTGGTGCTTCACGTGCTAAATCATTCATATCCATGTTCATGAGAAAATTAGAAAAAAAGTCTAGTAACATTGGAAAATGAATTAAAATGTCATTATAGCCTGCACTTCGCACCTGGACGTTTAATTCTCCATCCAATAAAAGCTCCGATAGAAAATACCGCCGCCCGCCGATCTTCAATTAACATACAGATTAATCTCCAGGCCTGTGTGAACTAAAAAAAATCATTTTGATTCTATATCGCTGTGTAAAAGGTGAAAGTTTATTGGTTGTCAGTATCGTTTTCTAATTAGGTACAAGACAAGATTTGTTCACGTGAAAATAATTTAAAATGTCCTATGGGTCTTTAAAACTAGCCGACGCTTCATAGAAAATCAGAATGACCCACGGATCAAAAGTTAGAGGTCACCTTTTTTTATTCTGGAGCGGTTATATACGGTTCAGAAAAAAATCTTTTGGGAGCCTTATTATTTTTAAGATAGGTACCTATTCAACGATATCCCACATTATAGGATTACTCACACACAGCAAATTAAAAAAATCTTCCCCACTTTACGAGTAGGAGAGGTAGCCGAATTTTGTTTTGTATTTTTTATTCTACCACTTGGTCGGCGTGATTATTGATTAATATTGTATATTTATATCAAATTCCTAAATTCTGGAACTAACTGCCAACGAGCTCTGCTGCGGACAAACAGACAGACGGACAGACGGATATGGGAAATATCGTTCAAAAAGAACATCTTAACACGTTTCTCACAGTTGGGATCATCATCATCATCAGCCTATAATAATAATAATAATAAATCATTTTATTTCGGATAACAGGATCCATAGAATACAATAAATTCACATACAATTAAAATTAATATTAAATTAAATTACAATTAAATTACATATATTACACCTTAAATTTTATTTTATATTTTAAATTTAATTAAGTTAACTTAATACCTATGATAGTCCACTGCTGGACGAAGGCCTCTCCTGTTAACTATACGTATAGACGCATTAGGAGGTAAATGCCCATAACCGCCACGCTGGGCAAGCGGATTGGCGATCGCAGTAATGTGTCCACTATGATGACGCTGCTGCCCATCATAAATCGTTATCAAAAGTGGTCAGTGACACTTCAATCCCTTAGTCGACTCTTACGACACCCGTAGGAGGAGTTGGGGTGGTGACAAATGTATTCTTACTGCCGTCTCTCCGTAGAACAACTAGACTAACCAAAAAATGTTTCATTTATACACGTGAAAATCTGACCGCTTACCTCAAAACTGTAATAGCATCTCGACTCAAAACGTCCGATCTTGTTCGACCCATATTCCAGATATTGAATTCGAAAACTGCTTTCCTATTTGGAAAATATTTTCGTTCGCAAACTTCGCCAGTTGGCAGCGTTTGAATTTTCTTAAACCCGGTATCGGTTTGCGGAAAATACCGTTTATATTTAACTGTCGAAGATATGTTTCAGACGTTACAAAATACAGCTACTTGAATATAAATAAATAAATATATTTGCCGTATGGCGATGGCAGTAAGTACCTATACATTTGTCACCATCACCACCCCAACTCTTCCCGTGGGTGTATAAGGCACTGGTCTCACCGCGAGCTGCTAAGCTAAGAACTGTCGGCTATAAACACAAACAAAAGATACGCACTCCCGTGTAAATAAACGAGACACGGCGGTACTCGCCCGGCTTTGATAGCTGAAAGCTGGGTGAGTATCGCCGTGTCTCTTTTATTTACACGGCAGTGCGTATCTTTTGTTCGTGTTTATAGCCGATAGACATAGTAGCTCGCGGTGAGACTAGTGCCTTAACCCTTTATAAGGCTGACATTTCAATAAAGTGAATGGAATCTCAGTCTTACTCATTGAAAATAGAAAACTTATTTAAATTGCCATAAGTGGTTTCCAAATCGTCTCTGCCTTATAAAGGGTTATAGTCCAAGAGCTAGTGAACCCTGAGAGTAACGGTCTCCCTGTAAGGTTAGAAATTTGTATATTTACGATTTATGGAATTCTAAGAGCAATAGCCATGACCAGGCAGGCGTCAGCCCTGCACGTCATCAGCCCTTTGATGTTTGATATGAATTGATGTTTGAAACACACAATGAAAAAACACGTCAATAAACTTTGAATATTTTAAAGTAATTCAAATTACAAGCATCGTCACAATTGTCACAAGAAAAGTCTAAAATTCCTTTGTAAAATAGTGTCTTAGCTCCCAAAAATACCAGTTATTTTACCTGTTAATAAGATCTTGCCATACGATGAGATTTCCGTATACTCTGACCAAATTGGCCGTTTTACCCCAAGGTTTTGCCCCAAGGAATCCCGATAAACGAACATGTCATTAATCCTAATCAAGCATTGATTGTCCCCATTGTCCCGAAATACGGGCAAGAAAGAATCAGTCTTGATACTCGTAAGGTACACCTAACACGATCAATAATATACCTTGTTCTCACTGAATAAAGTACAGGTTTAAGCATTTGTGGTTTAACATACAAATTGTGTGGGCAGGAATAATTGTGAGGTTAGACCTAAGAAAACCCGTCGTAACCGGCCCAGGGAAATGTCACAATGAAATTAATCAAGGTTATACCACTAATTGGAGTTCGAGGCCAAAGAAACTACGAAAATATTGCCACAACAATGAAACGTTCTTACAATAGTAAATGCTTATTTCCTAAAAACAGACGTTGAGATATCTTATTTATTGGTTTCTTTAATTTATAGAAACAATATTATTTACTTATTTTTACGTAAATATAAGATATTTTAATAAAAACTTAATTAACTGCAATTATTAGTAACAAAGTTGGTATTGCGCTTGTATCACCTCAGGTGTTAATAACATTTGGTACAGCAATTTAACTATACATAAATTAAAACCCTATTTCTGTATACGTTTAGAAAAATGCAAAATAATGCTTTGTAGCGTGTTTTATGAATTTCATTGGCAGTGCTATAGTTCTCCATCTAAATTATTATACAGAACTAACGTTTTGTTTTCTTCCGTAGGTTGTTAAAAAGACGACCCACTTGGTCCAGCCATGTTAAAATACAAAAAATGCTTTAATTTTTCATTTCCAAATTTCTTTCCCATAATTTTAACCCGTAGGGGCTCACTTAATAATTTACCTTACTATCTTAATAAATATGGCACGCTGTCGTTTGTGTTCACTGATAATTCAACTTCTTTTTAAAATAGGCTTTGAAATGTAGGCTCTTATCATTTTAAATTCTTTACAATAAAATTTTGTCATATCAATGTTAGTTTAGAGAAAATCCTAGTTGTGACAGCCAAAAAGGTGTACAAACATTACAGAGGTATGAATGTATGTCTTTATTAGGAATAATTTTAAATAAATTATGACAAAAAGGTTGTCGAAACTTGAAAACTTGACTTGAAAATTTGACAGTAACGCATCTGTCGTAGTTTCTTTAGCCTCGAACTCCAATTAGTGGTATAATTAGAATGAAAACTGTTTCAGAACGTAAAATATTTCTTATCTTCTCTCTATTTCTCTAGTTCTTTTCTCGTTCAAAATATTTTAGTTTAAAATGAAAAGGTTGTATAGCCAAAATGATCTCCTGCAATCAGCAATGCAGTTGGCACTGCAACTAAAACTAAAATTATTGTATTGGTTCACAACGTTCCCTTCACCATTTCAAGTAAGTATTCGTATTTGTAAATTGTGATCAAAATTTATTTTACCGCCTCACTTACAAGCAAAACTTCCTAGAATCTAGGGCGAAGCAGCGATATTTTAACCGCGATCCGGAATTCAGATTCATAATTCCTGTCGAGCGAATTCTACGCAAGGAAATTGTAAATCCGCCCGAGCCAGAACTATCCCGAAAAAGTATGATACGATTTTGGAAACTGTTTTAATTCCAGAAACTTGTGGAAGCAGTGAAGCGGGCGGAATAAAAATTAAGTGTTCCAGTTTTCGTAATTACGTTTGTTAATTTGGAAGTTTCTAGTGTTTCTACAACTTGTGAAATCTTGAAATGGAAAAGTGTATTCTAGCTTTATGGCCGCTCTACACATTGGACCAATGTAAGCCAATATAAGGGAAGCAGCGAAGCGATGCGGTCCATCGCATAGTTGTGCCCCTTAAATTGGCCCTTATTAGACTAATATAATATGTAGACCGGCCAATTTATTTATTTAATATTAAATAAGTAGGTCCCTATATCGAAAATATGGTTTCGACAATGTCTTTAATATAGGGTCCATAGTTTACAGTTTACTTTAATGAAAATAAAACTCAACGCCACTCTCTTCTGTTATGTAAAGTTGCATTACTGACTTTCGTAACAGATTAAAAAGATAACTATCGCAACATTGTTTTTCATCACACTTGTTGTCTAAGCGCGCCATTTCTTGCATGCGTAGCGGGAGTAATAGAAAAGTGAAATTCCCTAGGGAGTAATAGAAATGTCAGTACGTCATTTAATAATATTTTGTCTTAAAACTTTTTTTTTGTGGGCAAGTGTGATGAAAAGCATTGTATGCTTCACGGTCGGTAAGCGGATTTCCAACTCGAGTCATTTAATGGCCTACGGCGTCGGGCTTCTAACATCGTATCTGTTATCGTCGTTGGAACTGTGACGGTTAAAGATAATACCTTCCTCATGCCTTCATGAAAAGATTTCATTAACCTAAGAATATTTGAGGCAACCGATATTTTGCTGTGATAAAGTCACTCTTGCATCGAAAGCCTTCAGGTTAACGAAAACAATCATTTGTAGGCTTTACACAAGATTGGTGCTACCGATTCTTCATACGTTCCCGATATGGCGCACCATGCATTTACGTTCAAATGTTAAGTGAAAAATGTTTTGCGTCTTTTAGGGTCATTATTGCATTTGGATAAGACTTAGCTTATTTTTAAATTGTAGGAACGGTTATGTTTTGCTCGTAGTTGATAACATCTTGTAATGATTGTATTTTAGACGATAATTATGGACGAATTTTTTTTTTAGACTTTGTAGTCCGAAATTTTTTTCACGAACTACTCTAAAAATCATGCATTGAATGGGCTTAAGGTAAAATCTTACGTCGTTAGATTTAATCATTAAGTGATATTAGCTCTTTTCATAAAACTTTTATAAATGTGGGTCACGGTGAAGATTCAGCTATTGAAAGCTCCGGATATTACTCGTCGCTCTCAAGGATATTAAATCATGGAACAAAACGGTTGGAAATAGATTTCTTCTATTACCTACTCTATTAACTTTACTTATGGCATGTGTCACCGCCCGTCAGATAAAATGTTTTTTATACAGGGTGTTCCACGAGCCACTGAAAACCTTGAATGGGGTGATTTAGTAGGCTATACTGAACAACTTTTAATATGGGGCCAATCACGAAATCGAAAAAAAAAATTGTCTTTTCCATACATTTTGACCGATTGATCATGACATTTTATATGAATAAGGCATTTTTTTTTTTGAGATATCTGGGTTAGCTCCATAGTAAAAGTTATTCAGTTTAACCTACCAAATCACCCCGTTCAAGGTTTTCAGTGGCTCGTGGAACAACCTGTATGGCTGGGCAAAAGGAAATCCGTGTGTGGACGGCAAGAATAGATTTGTCGCCACCCCAGCTCTTCCCGCGAGTGTCGTAAGAGTCGACTTAGGGAGTGTGTCCACTATGATGATGCTGCTGCCCATCATCAATCTTTTTAAATAAATGGTCAATAACACTTCAACCCCTTAGGCGACTCTTACGCCCACGGAAAGAGTTGGGGCGGTAACAAATGCATTCTTACTGCCGTCACCACAAGGCTCAGCTTAACTTAATTGCGTAAACTTAGGCCTTGGTCGTACTTCACACGCCCCACGCAGTCGACAACGTCCCGTCGCACGCACGTCTGAATGGTGTGTTCTGACTGAATATACAAACGATACTCCTCCTGGAGTATGTGTGGCTGCTCCCGCGTTTCCGCTCCTGCAGCTGTGGCCGGGTCGCATCCCACGAAGGTGGGACGGTCGTTGCACCGTCATTTGGGGACTGTGTTGAGAGGCTGTTGAAGGAAAATTTGCAATGGGCATGACGAGAGCGGAAATGAATGGTGTGTTCGGGAATGCACGGGAGTGATCGTTTTCGCCCGCTGCGTGCGGCGTCCCCCGCCATATACCATTCAGACGCTGCGTGCGGCGTGTGCAGTATGACCAAAGCCTTACGTTTCATTTTATAGTGACTGACGTTTCGGGCATAAAATAAAACGTTTTACGCGATTAAGACCCGTTTGTCGCTAAAATATGAATACGTGGTTGACCCATACAGACAAAAATGGTTAATTTCTTTAATAAATAAAAAGCGGGCGTCGTCGACACAGACACTCCGATTATCTATAGGGGATTACGAGTAATCCCGGGATTTCCCGGAAATTTATAGAGTGTGAAAATTCGCGAGGACGGATTGGTCTGAAATGACAAACGTGACTAGGGTTCTGATCGAGTACAGTCGGCTGAACATGTTTGAATTGCAAATATTTGCATAGAAACATAATATTATGGATGGAAGGAATTTGTGCTATTGGTTTATAATTATTAGAACCAGGGATTATATATAATATTAGGAAAACTAAAAGGTAGCGTATGTCAATGTTTTTTTTACGTGACGAAGGTAGACAACTTATCTCTCAGCCCACCTAATGGAAAGAAGATATATATCATATCAGAGAAAATCGCCTATGCGCTGCCTACCCTGAGGACCTAGATGGATTGCCTCTATCTATGCCAGTAATTACACCGGCTATCTTACCTACCCCTAAACCGAAACACAGCAGTGCAATGCAAACACTGCTATTTAGCGGCAGGATAATGGTTAAGACGGGAGTTTCTTTCTTTTGGACGCCAATTAATGATAATATATCGGAACCCCGGCAGGCCTAACCAAGAAGTTATTTTGCAATCGTATACGTATAAGCGATAAGCAGTGATCGGATTAGGTAGTGCCATTTAGGGTGAATGACCCTAAACATTATACTTAACATGGATAAGCCTCGGGATCCTGGGACTTATATTTTTTACAGAACATTTTCTTGTTATGTCATAAATTGAAGAAACATGAAACAATAAAAGGATTTTGTAATTGTGAATACATCTTTTATTTGATGTTTTTATAGCTGCTACTAACAGTAGTAGAAGCAAAACAATTATTAAAGAAAACTCTATGACTGCTAGGAGTCCCAATAACAGCGTCTCAAAGTCCGGTAAAGAAGTAAAAATGATTGATTAAACCAATCATTTAACTACGAGTGTGAAATTAACAACTAGAAAAACATTAATAAAGGCACGCATATGACTAAATTAGCTATTGTGGAAAAATACCCTTAGAACCATGTTCGATAAGTAAAATTAGATTATTTTTTATCAATATCAAACTGAAAGTAAACAAAATAACTATAAAATTGTAAATTTTCGAACAAACATTTCACTTTTCATATTAAATGTCGGGCTTAGAAGTTATGTCAACACTAAGATAACGTACCGAAGTCCCGCGAAATGGCACTACCTAATCCGATCACTGGCGATAAGTGACGTGACCACAATAATGTATGGAAATGGTCACGTGACTTTTTGTTCGAATCTATTATTCTCATACATTTATTATTATTACTTATCGCTTATCGTATACGATTGCAGAATGGAATCTTGGCTAAACCTGCTGGTTCAACGCCAAAGACCGACCGAAAGGTTAAAAAATAATACCAAAAACTTTCCGATGGTATTTATCTATATTCTTTTCAGTGGGAATCATTGAGAATGTTCTATAACTTGTACATTTACTACTGACAGAGCATTCTTTAAATTGCAGGAGCATACTTGAAAGTTTCCGAGAAATTACATGAGAATTTAATAGTCAGTCCCCATTGAGAATGTTTCCATGAGAACTTTTAAAAATGTGTTCATTATCATATCAGCCGAAAGACTGCTGAACATAGGCATCCCTCAAAGATTGCCACAATGACCCGTCCTGTGCCACCTGCATCCAGCGGACTCTTACTCTTGCTCCAAAGATTTCGGGCGGAAAAATGTGTTACAAATATTATTTTATATCACAAATAAGTAAACAAGAGGCAGTAAATATAACTCATAAGGCATGTTTGGCATCAAGTACGGTCTTGGCTTGATAAGGTTTTTTGGTAAATTTAGATTCCCGAGAACATTATCTATGCAAGTTTCGCAACTTATGAAATTTCTCCTCAGTACATTTAGTTTAAAGACAAACGGGTCTTAATCGCGTAAACTTACGTTTAATTATTTCCTGACGTTTCGGGCATGACGTTAAATACCCGTGGTCGCAGGCAGACTGGCGAGAGAATGTATCAACACCTTCGAGCTGCGCGGGTTTTTCGAACTACCCGCCCGCACTTGATCTTGATTATTCATTTCTAGGCTAGGGTTGTCACACAACACTCACAACATCCAATGGCTTTAAAATGGATGTTTCACCACGCTTACATTTGTAAATCACGGGATTCCACGCGGACGAGATTCCTGGCCCAAACATCTTGATTAAAATTCCGATGTTTCTTAATTTCAATAGTCCTCAGTACAATGCTACCTAGAATCATTTTCTGTACGAAAATTCCACCTTAACACCTCATCGTTAGGGTTGTCCTAGCCCATTCCGAATATGAGTGTTCCGCTCATATAAATAATGTTCCTTAGGGATTGGTCCCTTAAACCCCTTTACAGCCCTGGATGGGATATTATATGGATTGCTCCGAGTTAGTGGGTGACCTTTATGTTTCACTAGACGGTAGTAGGTGATTATTGAGCGTTTCGAATCTTCGATCGAAACTCTCAATAATCATGATTGATTCGTGTGTTAGGATCACGTCGTCATTTGTTAGTGGTTATAAACAGGTTTAAACGATTTTCTGTCATGTTGGTTTCGTGTGTTAGGATTCAGGACCTGTGTGAGATTTGAAATGCTCAATCAGTTTCGTATAATACTTGCCCTAAACATCCTATGGGTTGTTTACGTTTGATTCCAAACGCACAATTAGGTTTTCTGTGAAAAATGCTTGTCTTCATTTCAGTTAAATACACTTGCCGCAAACAACCTATACAAGTTTTTAATTTACGTTCGTTTGATTTGAAACGCTCAGTAGATATAAGACATTCTGATTTATACTCTGCTAAACAGCGAGTTTTAAGTTCATATAATTAACTAAAACAGCAAAAGCTTAACGCTACACGCTATCTAAGGCGGCCAACCCTCAGACAGCAATGCTAGGGCCCCAAGAAGCGTTCCTGGTACTGACCCTCATAGCGTGGCGCTATGGCGTTTCGCACAACACGTCAGACAAATTGATCAAGTTCGTCAGACGTGCACTTACCCCTTGTGCTTCGGGTATGGGTAATCAAACTTATCGACCGCGTAAGAATGAAATACCCCATAGTTCTATTCATGAGTTTCAACACATTACTAAGATGCACATCGGGTGGCCAATCCGAGGCATAGTTCATGTGTTGGGGTCGTCCGGTCGTCAACTTCCCGGCAAACATTACGCACGGATTTTTATTTATATGAACGAATGAAGAAAACTTTAAAAGCGCGATGTAGAACCTCGCTTTTCCTAATGAACGTAAGATTAGAATTATGGACACAGAAATTCAAGCTTTATGTTAAATATCGTAAGTTCATATTAACCAACACAAATTGTTACTTATTTCATTTTCTATGTTCGCTGCAATAACAAGTGCAGTCTTGCATTTTAATTGAAATTGGAGTCATTCGTATTGACGCAAACGTTTATGTTATGTTACTATCGAGAATGCACATTATTATTAGTTATTTAGTAATTTTGTTGCTATCGATGTTAATCATATTTTGGAATTTCATTTTAGACATTCACCTTAATCATCAAAACTGAACACTAATCAACACATATATTTTGATCATTATACAATGGGTATATTGTTCCTACGTACCTATATTTAGCTTACGGTTTACTAATTCGAGATAGTTAGAATATAACAGACTGTTTAATTTACTAATAGAGAGTTTATTTAGTAAATGTGAGCTTACTAGGACATAATAGACTAGCTATTATTTTACTGTTTAACTCTAACTTTTTACCTATTTTATTTATCAAGTTTTTAATAATTGAGGTCTTAAAACTAAGGTAAGAGTCAAGTATAGTTATTAATTACAGGCTAATGACATGGAAATAACAAGAAATAATATAAGGCTTAATCCTATTTATTTTTTTAAGTTATTATAACAATTACATGGCACTAAAAATATATTAATATGATAAAACTATTTTTAATAACTGATGACTTCACTCAACTTTTTTACAATTTTTTCCACTAGACCTTCGGTTGCATTTAGTAGCTCGTCGTAATCACTTTGCACAACGTACTGCACCGATACAGCGTTGGTCTCGACCACAGTATACACCAGTAATTACTCTTCTAACAAATGAACGCCGCGCGGCCACGCACACAGGCGCACTACACGCACGCAGCGAGTACATGCAAATTGGGATAATTTGGGATAAGTCTGTTGGGGTCGGCCGGCCGCGCAGCGCGCTTTGTGTCGTATTGTGTTCGAGATAGAAAATTAAAAAAATGACATCAGTGCCGAACACATTACGGTATTGTAATGTTTTAATGATTCTGTGCATGAGACTAACGTATGCGGAGTGAAATTTGCACAAATTTTGAACAAGTAAAAACAAAATAAAAAAATTAAATTTAACTTGTGTCTCAATGCTAAATTAATTTGTATACAATTGTTAATTAAATTGGATAGTTTTGTCGGGTTTGGCATCTTTCTTTAGAAATTATGGCCAATTGAGTAGAACAATGTCGCACAACTGCATGTATTTTCCACAAGACACATTTGCTAAGGCCAAAATCGACGATGATTCTGATTTTTTAGAAGAAGGCAAGATTTGAAACACTGTTTTATAAAAATCTCGCATTCTTTTCGTTTCCAATAAATGATATTAGAAACCCTAGTGTAATGTAACAATTTGGCTACAGCCACTTTTCAGAAAGAGCTCGAATAAAGGAAATTACGTTAACCCGAATCACAAAATCGAACAGGGAGCTCAGAAATACTTCTAAATATGACAACAAAATTGATGAAAAACATCCTCAAACCATGGGCATTACGAAACATAAACAAAGAGCAAGCCTATCAACACGGAAAATAAAAATAAACAACTTTGAAAATATGACTTTGCCATTTGATCAAAAAGTGTAAAAAACACTGCTTTTTCAGTAACGGATGTCACGGTGAACGACTTATAGCTAATTTCAATTAAATATTTTTAGCATAATAAGTATCAATAGACCAATTAACAAGAATATGAAATATAATGAGCAAAGGATTTTTATTTAAAAAGTTTTCCTACAGAAGATAAAATTAGAGGCAAGAAAAATGCTAACATTTGTTTTTTCGACATCAATGGATAAAGTATCATAAAACTAAAGTTATACACTTTGGATTCAAGTAGTTTTTATCTTGCATGAATACTTGTTAAAATCGATATTATATAACGTACATGTTCAAGAAAATAATAATGATATCATTTATTTAATATAATATTAAACTTTGTGCAGATTTCATTCCGCATACGTTAATCGATACCTAAGGTACATAATGTTTAATATTATTTTTCATAATCATCAGTATTCAATACTGATGCAATGTCATGATGTGGTATTGTAGTACTCATATTGACAGTTATACCTATAGTACCTTTGTACCAAGTCGAATAATTAATTTTGTTCAACCCTGTGCAGTAGGTATCATTCGCGTCGCCACTGCCGGAGAGTGACTACTGGACTTGTCTTTATACTGTGTCTCGACGCTTGATTCAATATCCGAAATACTAATTTTTATGACACGCTTCCCCTTTGATACTTTTCTGATAACGTGTGAATTTAATCCCATGTCTGTCTTCCTCTTTCCCTTTTTTGTGTTTTTTCTTTCACATTTTGGCTGCTTTAGCGGGATTTCTTGCGACGGATTTAAAAGCACATCTTGATATTTCAAATAAGCATCCATATCTTGTGAGTAGTTTAAAGTTTCGTTTATGTTCTCATTTAATTGTGAGTAAAATGGTAGGACGGTAACGTTGCACTCATCAGTGGAGTTAACTGGTTGCGAGCTCTGCAAAAAAACAATTATATTACTACATGATCGAAATATTATGAAATAAAGCCTCTTAAAATATATAAAAACAAGATTACTTACCATTTTAATTTATGTCCTAATGTTTATTTACAATTGAATGTAAGTAGAAGTGCTTGCAGTTTGAATTCACGAAATGAAGTATAAATTATTTTATAAAAGTTTCATTTTATAGTACTCTGTTTTTGCATATTATGCAGTTTGGTAAACAATAATACATGCAAATAGACAGGTTCAAACCTGTTTCTTGTTAAATAAGTGCATCGCATCCCGTTAGTAAGTAATTAGATACGGCATTTTCTATATCTTTTCCCATGGTAAGCAAGTTGAATTTGATCCGCCAAAATTCGTTTATAAAGCCTTATTAGTTATTAGCTAAGTATAAAACATAGTATACGATAAAAATATATTATAGCCTTCACAACGAATAAAGCTTTATGGTCGGCATGTATTGTAACCCGATGATACTTTGATGTTCCGACACTGGCATACGTTTTATTTTCCAGTAAACATGATTTGCTGACGTGAATATCTATGTACAGGGAAGTGAAACATTTCAAAACTTAGGTTTCTGCATATATTTTTGCGATTCAGTTATTTTGTGCTGGTTATAATTTGCGAGCATGGGTTGTTAACTTCTGATAACTTGATTTTGCCATATAATAATACCTAATGCATTTTTCATTTCATTAATTGACTTTATAGAAAGTGGTTGTGTTACTACTTCGTTTTGACTCCACATCGAACTTCTTCACCTTGAAATGATGTATGTAAGTTTGAATAATATTATGATATTTTGTTTTATTTCCATTTTTTGTAATTTGGTTTATGGTTATAATTTGAGAGACTAGTGGACTCCTAAGTAATTTATCAAATTATTTACATTTACAGGTCTGACAGCGAATACTACGTAAAATGTACCAATAGCCGAGAAACTGAATCGACAGATGAAACCGAAACTATAAGGCATGTATTTCATATTTTCTAGTAATTTAACGTGATTGATTTATGTGTTGTAGGTACCTAACATTATATTTATTCTTTGTTATAGAGTTCCACAAAAGAAAACGGTGAAGAGGAAAATCACTCCACGTAAGCCAAAACCTAATGCGGACCACGGTTGGATGGTAGATGACGAGGACGAATACGGCGGCCCCCAACAAACTGGAGTGAAAGAGCCCGCAAATAAGAGGTATTATTTATCGTTTAAAATAATTATGAAGTGTTACAGTAACATATATTATACCCATACAAACCTAGAATGTAAAAAATGTTAATGTTTAAATGCTATTATTTCAGTAAAAAAACAAAGCCGAAAGCCTCAGAGAAGAAATCGAGTGCTCATCTAGTGCCGCCTCCTTCCGAACATGGGTGGTTTACCAATTGGGGAGATGATAACCAGGCGATAGAGGCGCATCGCCGTGCCGGAACCTTGACGTCGGTGCTGTCGCGGCGCGTTCCCGGAGGCCACGTGCGACGTTCAGCTTCCTTAACGGGTGATCTTTATGTTGAACTTAGATTGTATAACGTAGCTGATATTCAAAACGTAACGCCTCAAGACCGTTGGGAGAAAGCCTTGATTAATTTAAAGTATCGACTTGATTCGAATTCGCCCGCCGTAGATGGCGTAAATAATTTGCTTAAATTTTGTAAGCAAGATTTTACAGATGAAGGCACCTTTTTTCCAGATAAAATTAATCATTAACAATTTCAAGGCTATTTCCTTACTATCTAAACCCAGTTTCTATAATACTCGTGTAATATAACAGCAAGTACAATGCAGCATAGTTCAATATTTTGTTCCGTGTGTGATATTAGTATCCCAAGTAAAGCCTTTTCTGCCCACCTACGATCAATCTTACATAAAAATAACAATTCTATACAACTAACTCCTGATATTGAAAAAATTAGTAGTGCCTTTCGCAGTAGGATTGCATCGTACAGAGTACGTGGTCCGAAAATTTCACTCCTCGAAACACCGGATAGGTTTTTGAAGGCTATTCGGGGCCTAGTTCGAAAAATTCTAGAAGCTAGACGGGCGTCATTCGGGTCGATAAAGGTTAATTTTGAGTTGTTTGCTGAATTCTGTTTACCAAAAAATGAGACAAATGAAATTAAATCATTTGCTACGAAGAATATAATCATACATCAAATTTATGATTTCAAAGAAATATTCTCATTGATGTCAGATACTTTATGTAAGAAAATTGACGAATTTCAAGAAAGGGACAGCGGTTGGAGTTTTATGCGAAACCTATATTTAGAAGTAAATATTAACAAATATAATCCCCTAAGAGCTTCTAAATTTTTAGAGTTGCCTGAAACCATTAAACTTAAGAGGGCTTGCGTTAATATTAAAAATAGTGACAATTACTGTTTTTTATGGTGTATAATTGCGGCCTTATTTCCCGTACAAAAGAATCAGGATCGAATATCCTCTTATCCACGTTTTGAAAAGCACCTAAACACAAAAAACATGTCGTTTCCAGTTAGTCTCTCTGACATCAAAATATTCGAAAAAAATAACAGGAATATAAGTGTTAATGTTTACGGATTAAGAAAAAATCAGGTCGTAGGCCCGCTATACAAAACAGACAAAAGGAAAAAACATCATGTCAATTTATTAATGTTGGAAAATGGTAACCAATCACATTATTGCTTAATAAAAAATTTAGCACGTCTTTTAAAAAAACAGTTAACTAAACACAACGGGAAAATATTTCTTTGCGAAGAATGTTTGTTGTTTTTCCACACCGCAGATAAATTAAACAAACATATATGCGGCCGCGTTGCAACCCATTTACCAAATCCTGGTTCCTTTATTCAGTTTAAAAACTATGAAAGAATGCAACCTATGCCTTTTGTAGTATATGCAGATTTTGAATGCATATTACAACCGATCTCGTCTGACGTATTTGATTCGAAATGTACTAGCTCGTTACGGAAACATATCCCGGCTGCATTTGCATATTATATTGTATGTTCCTATGACAATTCCCTTAATAAATATATAAGTTATCGAGGGCAAGATTGTGTACAAAAATTTCTCGAATATTTAAAAAAGGATATAGGTTTGATTAGTGAAATTTATAAGCACCCCTCGCCATTAAAACTTACGGCGGAAGAGGAGATTCAGTTTCAGAAAGCAAAGTGTTGCTTTATTTGTAATAAATTATTATTAGATGATAAAGTAAGAGATCATTGTCATTTAACTGGCCATTTTAGAGGCGCTGCTCATTCGTTTTGTAATATCCAATTTCGCCTTCCAAGGTTTGTTAGCTGTTTTTTTCATAATCTATCGGGTTACGACTGCCATTTGTTTATTCGTGAGTTAGGAGAAATGAAAGGCGGTTTAAAAGTTGTAATGATCTTAACTTTGTCTACATAGTGCATCGTGACGCCATCTATGAATGTAAACTAGAACCTTACAATCATCGGGTAGGTTGTCTTAGATAAATTTTAATATAACAAATTTGAGGGTGGCCGTGATAAACGGGTATACCGCGGAAAAATATATCGGGCAGACCGTTGGTTGCTGCAATGGCAGGCAGACGACGTTATTGAAATTTTATAGGCATGGTGCGCACTAAGTTTGAAATTGTCGCAATATTGTGAGTGAAGTGTGTTGGTGAAAGAAAGTCACGGGGTAAGTGTTACTTTAAGCGCGTTAATCTGGACTATGACCTTCCTCCCCAATACGTATGCTTGTCTTTACCATATAACGTTCTGTCGGGATATAGCTTGGAATCTTTGTTCGCAGCATTCGGAAACGCCCTTTTTTTATGGACCGGTTGTCAGACAAGGGAAAAGGGCCATTTTAAGTTTGAACGTTCGTAGAACACGAAGGCTTAATTCGCCGGCACTGTTGACGGCAGTGTAGCCTAGCAGTAGAAAGCATTGACTTCAGTGCGAGAGGTTCCCAGTTCGAGTCCCAGCATATCGAAACTTTTTTGTATTTTTTTTATTGTACATTTTAATTTTAATTTGTTTTACCTTTTATTGTTTTTACTTTTTTACTCTTTTTTTTACTTAGTTTTATTTTAGTGCCTAGGTATTTAATTTATGTTTTATTTCTTTTTTTACCCTTTTGGGATTTTGTTTACCTGTTTATGTTATAGTTATATATTACGGGATTTTACTGCTAAACTAATGGTTTATGCTTATATTAATTAAATTTATATTATTGCCAAATTTGTCAATAGTTTCCTTTAAGTATTTTTGCGTACGAACCCAGATCATGACATTGGCGCCCAGAGGGTAATACTAATTTGGATTAACTATTGGCAACAGTGGTGAGATAATTGTAGTTAAGTTATCGTCATTTAAATATTTCATTGTTAGTTTTTTTTTGGAACGATGGATGTCAATCACTTGCATAAGGATGAGCTGGAATTCGAATTGGCTTGCCGAGGCGTTACGGACTGTCAAACTGTGGCAACTATGCGGAAGTTTTTGCGGGCAATGTTAAAGCGTGAAGCGTCTAGGGAATCTTCTATTTCCTTAAAAGTTCCTGTTGCGTGCATTCAGAATCCAAGCAATGAGATCCTGTCTTGCAAAGATAAGTTGTCTATTCTGGTCACGCTAATTGGGGAGGCGTCTCTTAGTCCCGACAGTTCCTTGATCAGGCGCATACACACTCGATTAACACACCTTGCGAATCGTGCTAAGCTTATTATACCCATGGAGCAGGAAGACACTGAGAGACACCTGACCCTACTCAAGGATATCGGGGAGGCACGGTTATCGTTGGAAATGTTGGATCAGGAGGCCAGTGATGGAGAGGAAAGTATTTCGGAGCAGGACAAACTAGCATTACAGAAGTCGTTAGGAGATGAAGCAATGATGATATTGGGAAATTTAGATAAAGATGAAGAATCTAGTGAGCGTGCTACAGGTCGGCATGAGGCACACGTAGTCAAGAAGAAAAGTACCTCCATGCCATCAGGTCAGGGATCAGGGCCACAGAATAGCGCTCCCTTCGGTCGTTTAGAGGAGCCCGGGACAAATAGCAACAGCAAGGAAGGGCGAGAAGACAAAGGGGAGTCATTCCTGAGACCTTGCTTACCGGACGGTTTACAGAGATCCTCGACAATAGATCCGGATCTCCATAGACGGAAACTAGTTCCTATCAAGGATTGGGGAATTAAATTCAATGGTAGGGGGTCTGTGAGTATTAATGCATTCCTCGAGAGAGTCGATGAACTGAGAGAAGCAAGAAACGCTAACCACGACGACTTATTCCGTTATGCCATTGACTTCTTCGAAGAAGAAGCTCTTATATGGTTTAGAGCAAACAAAAACACTGTCACAAATTGGTCTGAGTTAGTGAAGCTGCTTTTGGACACATTTCAGAAACCTAATTATCAAGATGAGCTTTTGGACGAAATCAGACGGAGAACTCAAAGTAGACAGGAAAGCATTGTCATATATTTGTCTATCATGCAGAACATGTTTAACCGTCTCCCTGAACCGCTATCGGAGTTCCAGAAGTTGGTCCTATTGAGGAAGAACATTCAACCTTATTATCAGAAGGAAATATGCCGGGATGCGTTCAACACTGTCGCTGAGCTAACAGCTGTTTTGAAAATTATCGAACGGACTAAATTGAGTTGCGAAAAATTCAAGGAACCGTCTCAGGACAACTATTCCTTAGAGCGAGACCTCGCATATCAGGGTGTGGGAGATAGCGTGCAGGAGGGTCACAAGGATGTTGCAGCTATTGGTGACAGGATGAGTACACAGTCCAAATGCTGGAACTGCAGAGTGCCCGGGCATCGTTTCAGAGAGTGCAATCTACCTAGACAAAGACTCTTTTGTTATAAGTGTGGTCGTTTTGGGAGCACCGCTCAGAAATGTGCGTGTACAAAGGAGGGAAACGAACAGTCGGAGTCGATGTCTGCCGATCGCACCCCGAAAAATTAGACAAGCAGGCGTCTGATGACTGGCAGCAATGGTTAGAGGTTATCTCGAATTTTTTCTCTACTGGTGAAATTTGCAACATACAGCGGAGTAAGTCAGATAAGCGGTTTTATGCGGATTTAAGGATATTGAATCAGCCTTTCTTAGGGTTATTGGATTCAGGTGCTACAACGTCGGTGATTTCCCCGAAATTTTGTGAACGGATGGTAGGTTTAGGGTTGACAGCACGATCAAGTAATGAGAACCTTTCAACTGCGGACGGTACTTCTCACTCCATAGACACGGTGGTGGACATACCAATACAATTTAATAATATGTATAAGATAGTTCCCTTTTTCGTTATGATGCGTTCGAAGCATGAAATGTTATTAGGGATGAATTTCTTTGAGTCATTTAATCTGGCGGTCAAAGAGGAGAAAATATCAACCAACAATGTCTCGGAAATAAGTGTCACACATCCCATAATTCCGCACTGTGAGTTGACTAACGACCAAAAAGAAAGTTTGAACAAACTATTAAAGGTCATGGGCGAGGAAGTTGGAAAAGGGTTGGGTAGAACTTCCTTGATCGAGCATAGAATCGACACTGGGGACAGTTTGCCATCTAGCCAGAGACAATATCCTCTTGCACCTCCGTTAATGCGAGAACTGGAACGGGAAATTGAAAATATGCTTAAGGATGACGTGATAGAGCCATCGTGCAGCTCGTGGCGCTCCCCAGTGTTATTAGTAAAAAAAGCTTCCGGTAAGAACCGACTATGTTTGGACAGTCGGCAATTAAACAAGCTAACGGCAAAGGATTCTTATCCACTTCCAAGGGTGACCACCATTTTAGACAGCCTTAGGAATGCTCGATATCTTTCAACCATTGATCTACGTTCCGCATTTTGGCAAATACCTCTAGAGGAGGGGAGCAAAGAGAAAACAGCATTCGGGCTTGCAGGAAAAGGCCTTTACCAGTTTAAGGTCATGCCATTCGGTTTAATTAATGCTTCGCAAACGCAACAACGTCTAATGGACCGCTTGTTTCCGCCTGAGTATGAGGGAAAAGTTTTTTCGTATTTAGACGACATAGTTATTTGCAATGACAATTTTGAAGATCACTTATCGTCATTAACATTTGTCAAAGATCAGTTGAAATCTGCGGGCTTAACTGTAAATCTAGAAAAATGCGTCTTTGCAAGGGAATCTTTGAAATACTTGGGATACATAGTGGACAAAGAGGGACTCCGCACAGACCCAGAGAAAGTAAGAGCGCTCTTAGACTATCCTCGGCCTTCAACATATTCAGAGCTGAAACGCTTTATTGGATTGGCAAGCTGGTACCGGCGATTTGTCAAAAATTTTGCTATCGTGGCATCCCCTTTACATGATTTGACTAAAGGTGGTAAAAAAGGGACGAAGATATTGTGGAATGAAGAGGCACAGCAAGCTTTCGTCAGACTCAAAACGGCTCTTACTTCCACACCGGTTCTGAGAGTTCCCGACTTTGCCAAACCGTTTTCTGTACAGTGCGATGCGTCGAACAAAGGTACAGGTGGAGTTCTGATTCAGGAAATTGATGGTTTGGAGGCGCCCATTGCCTACACCAGCAGAAAGCTTACGGAAAGAGAGTGTAGATACTCTGCCTCAGAACGAGAATTACTCAGCGTACTACATGCGGTGGAACAATTTCGGCCATACATTGAAGGTAGTCAGTTTAAGGTGATCACAGACCACAGTGCTCTTCAGTGGTTGCACCGCAACAAGGATCCACACGGTCGTCTAGCTAGGTGGGCGATGCGCCTCCAGCAATTCGATTATGAAATAGTACACCGTAAGGGAAAGTACAACACAGTGCCAGATGCCTTGTCACGAGCTGTTTGTGAGGATATTGATTTGCTTGAAGTAAAAGCAGAAGACAAAGATGACTGGTACAAGGCGGAGGAAAAAAAAGTAATCTCGGGTGTAAATGGCCCGGATTGGGACATAAGTCAGGGACAACTGTGGAAGCATCTTCGGCTGAAACAATTCCCAGGCGAAAACGATAGCTGGAAACTAGTGGTTCCAGAAAAACTTCGTGACCGAGTACTAAAGGAATGTCATGACCACCCAGCTTCAGGACATTTGGGAGTCAAGAAGTCAGTTAATCGCACGAGACAGCATTATTTCTGGCCTACCTTAATTCAAGACGTGAAAAGTTACGTACGGAAGTGTGAGATATGTGCTAAACACAAACACTCTCAAATGAGACCCACCGGTTTGATGGGAAAGCAACGAGAAGTCTCAGAGCCCTTTCAGATAATTTCAATGGACTTAATGGGACCATTCCCAAAGTCCAAACAAGGCAATACAATGCTGCTTGTGGTCTCATGTTGGTTTAGCAAATGTAGCTTTTTATTTCCTCTTAGAAACGGGAAGGCATCAGCTATAACACGTATAATAGAAGAGCAAATATTTCTAATGTATGGCACGCCTGGAGTCATAGTTTGCGATAATGGCAAACAGTTCGTATCAGGGCAGTTTAAAGACCTAGCATCCAGGTACGGAGTCAACCTGTGGTATACCCCTTATTATCACCCACTGGCCAACCCCACAGAGCGCGTAAATAAAGTGGTTGGATCTGCGATTGCCTCATATGTGGAAAACGACCACAGGGAATGGGACAAGTATATTCCATTCATAGGACATGCAATCAGGACGTGTGTTCATGATGTAACGGGGAAAACGCCAGCATACTTATTCTTTGGGCGAGAGACTTCTGTCCAGGGTGTGAAGGCATATTCTTTTGAACCGGGCGAACAACTTGGGCTCAACACAGAACGGTTAAAGGAAAAAGATAGCCTTCGTCAAGACATATACGATGATGTGAGTGAAAGAATGAGAATAGCTCATGAAACAAATAGTAAACGGTACAACCTCCGTCACCGTATTTGTGAATACAAGGAGGGTGATTTGGTATGGCGACGCACAAAATTGTTGTCTAACTCCAACCAGAAATTCATGTCTAAATTAGCCCCAAAGTTTGAGAAGGCCATAGTTGCTCAGAAGATTTCTGAGAATGTGTATAAGTTGAGAAGCATTAAAGGAAAAGATTTGGGCACGTGGCATTCCAATGACTTGAAGCGCATGGTTTGAATCCGGGTGGATTCTCTGGAGGAGAGGGGATGTGTAATGATCTTAACTTTGTCTACATAGTGCATCGTGACGCCATCTATGAATGTAAACTAGAACCTTACAATCATCGGGTAGGTTGTCTTAGATAAATTTTAATATAACAAATTTGAGGGTGGCCGTGATAAACGGGTATACCGCGGAAAAAGAGATCGGGCAGACCGTTGGTTGCTGCAATGGCAGGCAGACGACGTTATTGAAATTTTATAGGCATGGTGCGCACTAAGTTTGAAATTGTCGCAATATTGTGAGTGAAGTGTGTTGGTGAAAGAAAGTCACGGGGTAAGTGTTACTTTAAGCGCGTTAATCTGGACTATGACCTTCCTCCCCAATACGTATGCTTGTCTTTACCATATAACGTTCTGTCGGGATATAGCTTGGAATCTTTGTTCGCAGCATTCGGAAACGCCCTTTTTTTATGGACCGGTTGTCAGACAAGGGAAAAGGGCCATTTTAAGTTTGAACGTTCGTAGAACACGAAGGCTTAATTCGCCGGCACTGTTGACGGCAGTGTAGCCTAGCAGTAGAAAGCATTGACTTCAGTGCGAGAGGTTCCCAGTTCGAGTCCCAGCATATCGAAACTTTTTTGTATTTTTTTTATTGTACATTTTAATTTTAATTTGTTTTACCTTTTATTGTTTTTACTTTTTTACTCTTTTTTTTACTTAGTTTTATTTTAGTGCCTAGGTATTTAATTTATGTTTTATTTCTTTTTTTACCCTTTTGGGATTTTGTTTACCTGTTTATGTTATAGTTATATATTACGGGATTTTACTGCTAAACTAATGGTTTATGCTTATATTAATTAAATTTATATTATTGCCAAATTTGTCAATAGTTTCCTTTAAGTATTTTTGCGTACGAACCCAGATCATGACAAAGTTATTGCGAAAAATAAGGAAAATTACATATCATTCACGAAATTCTTGCAAATAGGTGAAAATGAGTTTTGGCCAGTGCGTTTCGTTGACTCTTTCAAATTTTTAGGAACTAGCTTGGAAAAATTAGCAGTAGATTTAAATGACCATGACTTTGTACACTTAGAGAGGTTTTTTCCTGTCCGTCACCAATTTGATCTTCTTAGAGTAAAAGGTGTATATCCGTACGATTACATTACTTCTTGGGATGCTTATGAGGAAAAAAAATTACCACCCCAACATAGTTTTTACAACTCATTAACCAAAGGTAATATTCTAAACTCTGCCTATGAGCATGCTAAGCGTGTATGGAACGTATTTAACCTTAAGACCTTAGGACATTATACAGACTTATATCTTCAAACAGACGTTCTGTTGTTAGCTGATATATTCGAGAACTTCAGACAGACCTCTTTGGTGAACTATAAGTTAGATCCCGCTTTTTACATGACAGCCCCAAGTTTAAGTTTTGATGCTATGTTACGCATTACGGATGTTCAGTTAGAGCTCATAAGTGACCTCGAAATAATAAGAATGATTCAAAAAGGTATCCGCGGAGGTATTTGTCTTTGTTCCACTAGATATGCACGCGCAAATAATAAGTATCTACTCTTTTATAACGCGTCTGCTCCAGATTCGTTTTTGTTTTATATAGATTGTAATAACCTGTACGGTTATGCAATGTGCAGTTATTTACCATATGCCGATTTTAAGTTATTGAACAAAGATGAAATAGAAAACATTAATTTTCTAGAAATTCCAGATGACAGTCCCCACGGTTATATTTTAGAAGTAGATTTAGAGTATCCTGAAAGTCTACATAATTTACATAATGATTTTCCATTTTGTCCTCAAAAGTTTACGCCTCCTGGATCTAAGACTTCTAAACTTATCCCAAACCTTTACGACAAATATGAATACGTTATACATTACATTTATTTAAAAACCTGCGTGAGACATGGATTAAAGCTTAAAAAGATCCATAGAGCTATTCAATTCAAACAAAGTCGATTTATTCAACAGTATATCGAGTTAAATACAGAGTTGAGAAAAAACGCTAAATCGGAATTTCAGATGAATTTCTATAAACTCCTCAATAACAGCCTATTCGGGAAAACATTAGAAGCTACAGAAAATAGGACGAACGTGATGTTGGTTAATCAATGGAACGATAGTACGAATAAAACGAAGAAAAGAACTAGTGCTGAAGTGTTAATAGCGCGACCTAATTTCCATAGTGCAAGTGTGTTTACTGAAAATTTAGTTGCCATTCAAATGAACCCTGAAATAATTACCCTTGATAAACCAATCTATATAGGATTCACTGTTTTGGAAATATCAAAATCTCATATGTACAACTTTCACTATTCACATATAAAACCGTATTACGGAAAAAATGTTAGTATGTGCTATACTGATACAGATTCTTTTTTGTACTTTATTAAAACAGATGACATATATACAGATTTGAAATTGAACTTCCTACCTCTTTTCGACACCAGTAATTACGAAGTAAACAACATATATGGCATTCAACAAATAAATAAAAAAGAACCCGGATTATTTAAGGATGAACTAGGTGGTCAACTAATTGTCGAATTTGTCGGTCTTAGGTCAAAACTTTACTGCATTCAAACCGAAGAAAAACAGTTAAAGAAAGCCAAAGGTACGAAGACACATGCGGTTAAGAGTCTCATATTTCGAGATTATAAAAACATCCTCTTCAACAAAGAATTGATGCGCAAGAAAAATACTCTATTTAAATCTATAAAGCACGAAATTTTTACTCAATCTCTTAATAAAGTTGCCTTATCCTCGAACGACGACAAACGAATTGTATTAAAAGACAATATTCGAACTATTTCTTGGGGCCATGCTTCGTATTTTTAGATATCGATATACTTTCTGTTTGATTAACTAAATGTTAGTATTTGCTACTCGTATGAAAATAGCTATGATAAATAAGTGAGGCGTTTACTACCGCGGAGCTCGTTTATATTAGAGTTATTGATTGATTGGGTTTAGCGTAATTATAATACTGAATATAAATATGTAAAATAAACATATCTGTGTATTGAAATTGTCAAGTGAAATAAATGTTAACCGTTTAACGAGTTTTTCTTTTTATAACCCTCGTTATTCTCAATGCTCAGTTCTTATTCTTAGTATTGTTATTAAACTGTTTGATGTTGTTAAAATAATTGAGCATTATGTTATGAAACAAAGTGTCGTAATACGAACTGAACATTGTATACTTCTAGTCTTATGATAGGAGGTACAACCGATATGAAATAAAAGAAATATGGTATTTAATTAACAATTTATTTACAAAAAAGATCAGCATTCTCAGCAATCCATTTCTTAATACAAATTACATTTTTTAATGAACAGTGCTTATCAATTACATATTCAAAACTAGAAAGTTTATATTTTTGTTTGAGGAACGTATTATACAGTACTAAAAAGTTTGGGCAACCTTGTTGTGCGATGTCAATTACTTCACAATTGTCACATAATTCTTTTTTTTTTTTTTTTTTTTACTATGCCTCTTTCCTTTATTTAAATAATTAATACAAAGAGTATAGCCGGGGCTAAAGAATGAAATTATAAATAAACTAAAACTAAATAAAACTAATTAAAACTATCAAAATAAAACAACTCAAACAAGCAACTGCCGTGGCTTGAAAATGTCCGTTAGTTTTCCATTGAATTTCTTACAGCAGAGCTTTGAAGCCAAGCGCCTGTAAGTACAACCCACTGCTATTGGGCGGATCCCTCCATCTTTTTTTGCCAGAGCTACAAGGTTAGCGCCGAACAGAATAGGGACGATTCCTGTATTGACGCGGCCTGACAGCATTAAATTTACTAAACTCGTAAGCTCATTGATTAAATCTGATTTGGCGTCGCCCAATGATGTTGAGGTTAGATCCTTTATGTGCTGGGGGGATAACCCATCGATCCCACCGGCAGAGCCACTTGGAAAAGAAGCTATTGCGCGAAGCAACACGTCTTCGCCCACCTGGATTGAGGGATCGTCAACAGCGGGGGGATCTGGCAGTATCGAGGAGGAGCAAGGATCAGTGTGTTTTTCTGCTAGGGCGGTGTAGGTAGCGTCCGAGTGTGCAGCCAAGTCGTCATGAGAAAAAAGGAGACGCGCAGCTCCACTTACATCACCATCCGAAATTTTACTTTCAATCAATTTTATTTTATTAGTAATTGAATTTGAAGGAGTGCGGTTATGATTTTCATGTAATTGGGGAATTGCAGGTAGATTGTAGAAAGAAACTGTGTTGTTCTTAATTTGTGAAGTAAGCGAAGCTTTATTTGATTTATCTGCGTGTAAAACTGCATAAGGCAAAGTGAGCAGGCGCTCCCAAGCTTGAGTGGAATTCTCCTTGACGACTTTGGCTATGCACTCGGTGAGGCAACGTGCGACGCTGAGACGGGCACCACGGGGTATTCTCTTTACTATTGGTGTATGAGCCTTTAACAACCCTAACCTTTTCTCCAGTGAAATTTCGGTTGATGAAGTACAATGTGCCGAAGTGTCAAAGCCCGAGGAGCCAGGAGCTGGTTGGGAAGCACTGGGCAGCGGGGGGTCGGTAGCCAAACGGGTGCCATGCCGGTAGGCAGTATGGATAGCGAGCCCCCTCCGTCCCTTATATTGTTTGTTATCGGCGCAGATGTGACAACACAACAACTCCGGCGGATTTTGGTAGGGTTGCGAAGGCATAAAAACTAAAACAAGAAAGAACACAAAGAACAAACCATAAAAATTAGCATAGGAAAGAACACGAGCATAAATTACCTACAAAAACTAATTGTAAAGTTCACAAGATTTCAATATTTACGAAATTAGTGACAGCACTAAAACAAAAAAGAACACAAAGAAAAAACCATAAAACTAGCATAGGAAAGAACACGAGCATAAATTACCTACAAAAACTAATTGTAAAGTTCACAAGATTTCAATGTTTACGAAATTGGTGACAGCACTGACAACATTGGCACTGTCATTTTGGAGTATCTTCACTGGGCGCAAGCAGGCAGCATTTTCAGCCGCCCATCTGGTCGGAAATGATCCCTCGGTAGGTAGCAAGCAGTAAGAAAGCGAGGGCCACCGCCAGATGAAAATTGTAGAGCGGAAAACGGTAGAGTTATCACAGTAGCTTGGTTGATTGGTAAAGTCACAACATATGACAGATCAAATATTTCAAATTTTAATACTTTTCGCACTGCAAAATAATTCTTGAACCCATTTAATTTTTTCTAGGCCTTTTACATATATTTTCTTTTTTTCAAGATAAGGCTTTATTATATTTTTAAAATGTCTATAATCGATATGACCTTCGCTCCAACGAAAACCAAACGTTTTTTCGATCCAGCACACGTGTCTACGTTCTTCGAGTGACAAACGTGAGTACGGATATGGTGGTTTTATTGAAAACACTAGAGTGAAGTCATCAGTAGCCAGAGCCAACTCTTTAATTATGAATTTATTCTGCCAATCCTTAAAGCCTTGTATATCCACAATGTAGCTATTTATATTCATGATATTTTTTTCACTAAACTGCTCAATGGTTTATATTCCACAATACAATCGTTAAATATTAAACAAAAGGCAGATGTATTATCAGGAATTTCTGAATCACTCTCGATTTCTATTCTCACATCTATAGGTCCCGACTTCAAACGATCATTTTGTCTTGATGTATCCAAAACATATAATGCACACTTTTTAAAGTCGTGTATGTTTAACAACGGTTCGGCACGACGTCCATGGTATGACTGTTGAAACCTTGTATATTGTTCATATAATATTGCATAGTTGTCGTGCTCGAATTTCACATTTAAACTTTCGTATGGAAAATAAGTAGAGTTTAAAAATACTCTGACTTCGCGTAAATTACAATGATCAAACCTTGAGAAATCCTCATTAGAATTATTTTTTCTGTTGGTCGACAAAGCTAACACAACGAACCGTGGTTTTTCTAACTGAGATGATGTTTTGATTGCCCAAGTATGTTTAGTTGTTTTGGGTAACAGTGGATACTCATATAAATCCCAATTCCTAAAAGCTAAGTTGAGCGGACGGTCCTTTTCTATCAACTTTAACATGTGTAATCGTTGGCGATCTGATACTTTAATATGTGGCACGCGCCAAACAATTTTGTCAATAACAATATCCTCTAATACCTCATTTGTGTTAAGTTGTACTGCATTTAAATTTGTATTACATCGTAGCAAAATCAACTCATGCTTACAATTTATTATTATTTTGTTAAAGTCTTCTGCAAACCCTAAAATTTTGTTTAAAGGCAACGACACAGCAAATCGGCCGTCGTGCGTATTTTTTGTACCATTCAAGTCCCACCCCCATGCCTTTGACATCGAGGATTCGTTACTATTCATAGATAACAGAGATTTTATGGTGGTGGTGATACCTACATTTTTTACTTTGTCGATTTCAACCCCATTCAATTCGTAACGAATATCTTGGAACAGGAATAGAAATGGATTATTAGTGAATTGAATGCTATTCACTTTAAGTTTAGATTCGCTGTTTATTATCGTAACTGTTCCTTCTAAATATAAGGTACTAGCACACGGTAAGACATATAAATCTTGTTGATTAATAGGTATCCGAATTTCATCATTGTTATTAAACGTTGTTACATAAGGTCTGTATGAATGAACTTCGTAGCTTTCAATAGCATTGTCTTCTGCAAAAGACTCAGCAACGTCAAGTATTTCACTCATTTTAATAGTCCAATTAGTTTCAAAAACTTTATGTTTTCCTTTGTTAATTTGATAGGTGTTTTCCTTTTCACAGCTGTTTTCAAACTAAAACTTCTAGATGGGCAGTGCGTCTTTTTATTAAAGTCTATCATTACACTTTTTTCTTGAGATGTAAATATAACTGAATATCTTCTCCCCTTAAATTTATCAATTGGTTTTTCGCGTCAAGGATGCGCACATTAATTGAACTTATAGTATCTTGGTTCACAGGAAAATAAATTACGTTTCGTGGCACTTCTATGATTCGATATCCAGGTGGCACATTAGGAACAAATTCATGAATTATATGGCTAGGTTTTCCATTAACAAATGAACCACTAACGATATCGCATTCGATCCGTATGACGGTCGTTGATATAATGTTAACCGGATATTGTGAACAGTTTATTATATTAGCTTTAAGTATTTCATTTCCAAAACCAATAGTTCTCCCGATCGTGTGTTTCTTTTCAAAATGAACGTCTTTTGAACAAAATAATTTCGTTTTCAGTGTATTGTTATTACAAATTAATTTGAAAGTGCAATTTTTGACATTATCTTTTATGTAATCGCCAATATCTTCGAGTTCATATGATCCTTCCGGTATTTCAATGCATTCATTATCACCATAACAAAATTTATTATTTCTACTGTCAATGTTTGGTATTGAATTAAAAGTTGAAAAATATAAAAGTCCGCACTCATACTCTCCTTTCAACTGTAAAGGAGGAGAATAATTTGTAGTAAGTGTTGAAGTCAATCCCGTTACAGATAAGGTGAACGACATTTTGTAAACTGGTAATTTTCACGTAATGCTTTACATTTTATATTGTTTTTTCCAAAAGTT
Source organism: Thaumatotibia leucotreta (assembly GCA_025490895.1). Classification (NCBI taxonomy): domain Eukaryota; kingdom Metazoa; phylum Arthropoda; class Insecta; order Lepidoptera; family Tortricidae; genus Thaumatotibia; species Thaumatotibia leucotreta. The sequence goes on along the minus strand of JALPQI010000909.1, from coordinate 138,489 downwards.
TCTTAAGTAGTTTAAACATAAGTGTCCACAATTTACAGTATCAAATTTTTGATACGCACAATAATTATAAAAAATTTCGTAATCCTTTAAATACGTAATAAGTTCAACGGGAGGTTTTAAATCTCCATAACTATTGAAATATTCACAATACGCATTTAATTTCACATAGGCTACCCAGTGAGTCCCGTTATTCTTAGAGCTATCTAAATTTACAATTCCACACTCCACGCGCCTTGGACGTTTTGGTAAATTATCGCGCATGAAAACACCTCTGAAATACGGTATGTCACTTCCAAATTGAATTAGATCTATGTTTGTGAGAGCTCTCCTTGGTAGCCTTCTGCCTAGTTTTTTGTTGTGTTTAGAAATATACCACTGCCTTTCTTATATGGTTTTATGTATAAGCCCTTGCCAATAGCAATTGACTCCATCATTTTATTGTGGCGTTCAGACTCCTGTAGGTTCTTTTGTGCTGATTTATAGTCATTCACTGCTTTTGCAATACCAGCGGCACCGCCAGCTAACGAGCCAAGAGCAGACAACCCGGCAAAAATTGGAATTAAGGGCAGAATTCCACCAGTTTTCGGGATTGGGATAATACGCGGTAAACGAATAGGTGAATGTTTTTTAAGTAACTTTCTTGCTGCTTTATATGCACACTTAATTGTTGATGTATCGTCTTTTGGTTTTTGCTTTTTAATATGCGATCGAATTTTAGAAACGATCTTTTTAAATGTTTTGATTCCAGCACCAGCGCGTAATTTAGTTTTTAGAATTTTGTTCACTAACCATGAAGCTACTTTTTCACCTTTGCTAGCATTTGCTGAATTAAGTCTTTGTTTTGCCATTTTTATTAACTCTCTATCAGCTCTATGACGATTAACTAGGTCCGAATGATTGCTGTACGCGATATCGTGTTGCTTGCAGGCTTCGTCCAATTGATTTATGCCACGGTCGCCTCTTAACAATCTTTCTTCAAGTTTGGTACCTGGTCCGCAATAGTTATATCCAGGCAAATGTAATTCAAAGGGTAGGTTATTTATCACGCTGTTAATAAGTCCACTTCCTTGCATCACTTATTATTTAATGATGAGAAATAGAATACTACATTTATTTATATTAAACTAAATCAACTGTGTTTATCCAACTATTTTCTGCCTCGCTAAGGCCTAACCATTTAACAAAAAGTTTATTTCCCCTCCTTTTTATAACCTTTTCAATAAGATATACATTAGGATGAGCCGTTTTTTGCAGTTCTTGTTTATAAAACGAGCCGAGTATATTATTTTTACGATAATCTTCAATGTTATAGGTTACTGGTTTAGTATTTTTAACTTTGGTAATATTGAACAGTTCTGTAGACCAGTTTGGAGTATATCCCTTTTTAAAAGCTGATTTGTGCTTACTTATTCTTACACAGTCTCCTATTTTAAGCTTAATTTCTTTCTGAGACACGTTTTTTTGTTTGTTCAAGATGTTATTTCTGACAACATGCTCATTTGTATGATTTACATCATCCGGCTTAAATTTAGTTGTCCGATGTTTAGTCTCATTATAGGTTTTAACTATATTATTTAGTGGAGTTCCTATCCATTTAAAGTGTCCAAGTAAACTAAAATGTTTGTACAGTTTGGTTTTTAATGTTCTTATTAGTCGTTCTACAATAGAAGCTTTCTTCGTGGAATACGAAGAGTAGTGATTTATATGTTTTTTAAACGGTTTTTATTAACTTCACCGCGTATCAACTGTCGTCGATGCTTCAAATCTTGTGATCGATTTTTCGACCACTTCTACTGCACCAAAATTAATGAAATTTGGAACTCGTGTCAAGTCCCCATGACAATGCAATATTAAAATATTTGTATCCTTGTACCCTCAAAGCCTGATGCTGCAGACGTACTGCTTACCTTAACCGAGAGTGTTAGACACGTGAAAATGAAAGTATAGCATGTTTGGCATAATCAAATACTAACAGCCTGATCTTGACTTCCAACTCCTCACTCCTGATGCTGCAGTACTGCCTACAATAACCGCAAGGTTTATCTTTTATCGAATTCTTGATTTTAAAGAAGTTCTTTAGATATTAAGTAGAAACATGCGAATTTAATACTAACGTCGAACTCCTCAGATCGGATACTCCAGTGTTACAGCCTGCCACAACCGCTAGGTTTAGCGATATGTAGATTTTGAAGCACTGCTTTAGATATTTGGTAGAAACATACGCATTTAATTATCATCATCATCATCATCATCATCATCATCATATCAGCTGAAAGACGTTCACTGGTGAATATAGGCCTCCCCCAAAGATTGCCACAAGGACCGGCCCTGTGCCTGTGTAGACATTGAAAAAGGGCGACACATTAATTTCAACAACAACAATACGCAATGTATATATTTTTTCGAATTGCCTCCTTTTACTACTGTCAAAGGTTGCTGGACAGTATGCCACATAGTTAGTACGCGTAGTACAAAAACACCTACGCGAGTGTTTTATTTTTATTAAACGGTTTTTATTAACTTCACCGCGTATCAACTGTCGTCGATGCTTCAAATCTTGTGATCGAGTTTTCGACCACTTCTACTGCACCGAAATCAATAAAATTTGGAACTCTTATCAAGTCCCCATGACAATGCAATATTATAATATTTGTATCCTTGTGAAGTGACTGACGTTACGGGAGCAGCAATGATACTCAAAGTGGTTCGTGGTAGAATGACCTCTATTTAATAGAAAGGGTTTCCTTATATAGTAATTTAGTTCCCTGCGATGAAGGTTACATGATGCAATATAAAACGTACATTACTTTCAGTCAAGGTTGACAAGGATCATTACCCATGGGGAAATGGGTCGTTAATAATCTTAGTGTGTGTGGTGCATTCAGCCGCATCCATTTATACAGTGTGTAAAAGACATCGTTACTGAAAACTTTACACCCTGTATACCTACTGTACACTTGTATCCTCAAAGCCTGATGCTGCAGACGTACTGCTTAGCTTAACCGAGAGTGTTAGACACGTGAAAATTAAAGTATAGCATGTTTGGCATAATCAAATACTAACAGCCTGATCTTGACTTCCAACTCCTCACTCCTGATGCTGCAGGACTGCCTACAATAACCGCAAGGTTCGTCTTTAATCGATATCTTGATTTTAAAGAAGTTCTTTAGATATTAAGTAGAAACATGCGAATTTAATACTAACGTCCAACTCCTCAGATCGGATACTCCAGTGTTACTGCCTGCCACAACCGCTAGGTTTAGCGATCTATAGATTTTGAAGTACTGCTTTAGACATTTGGTAGAAACATATGGATTTCATAATCATCATCATATCAGCCGAAAGACGTTCACTGGTGAATATAGGCCCAAGGATTGCAACAAGGACCGGCCCTGTGACATCCGCATCCAGTGACCTTCACCAGGTCATGAGTCCACCTTGTGGGGGGCCTACCCACGCTGCGCCTTCCGGTACGTGACCACCACTCGAAAAACTTACCGCCCCAACGGCCATCGGTTCCACGCGCGACGAGCCCCGCCCACTGCCACTTCAGTTTAGCGATTCATTTCTAATTCGATATCGCAGAGAGACTCCTAGCATAGCCCTATCCTTTGCCCTTTGGGTGACATTGAGCATTCTTATAAGGCCCATTGTAAGCGAGCACGGTTTAGTACCGTAGGTCATCCATCACTGGCAACATACACTGATCAAAGACTTTCGTCTTCAAACCCTGCGGTATATTGGACGAAAAGATACAGACGGATTTAATACTGACTTCCAACTCCTCAAAACTGATGCTGCTGAGACACGTGTCACTGCCAGCCATGTCGGGCCTGCGGCCCTCCGGCTGATAGACTGACGGCGTGAGTGGATCGCGTAGCGTAGGGCGACCCGTCGGGCCTGCGGCCCTCCAGCTGATAGAGTGACAGCGTGAGTGGAGCGCGTAGCGTAGGGCGACCCGTCGGGCCTGCGGCCCTCCAGCTGATAGAGTGACAGCGTGAGTGGATCGCGTAGGGTGAGCTGTCGGGCCTGCGGCCTTCCAGCTGATATAGTGACAGCGTGAGTGGACCGCGTAGGGCGAGTCGTCTGGCCTGCGGCCCTCCAGCTGATAGTGTGACAGCGTCAGTGGATCGCGTAGCATAGGGCGACCCGTCGGGCCTGCGGCCCTCCAGCTGATAGAGTGACAGCGTGAGTGGATCGCGTAGCGTAGGGCGACCCGTCGGGCCTGCGGCCCTCCAGCTGATAGAGTGACAGCGTGAGTGGATCGCGTAGCGTAGGGCGACCCGTCGGGCCTGCGGCCCTCCAGCTGATAGAGTGACAGCGTGAGTGGAGCGCGTAGCGTAGGGCGACCCGTCGGGCCTGCGGCCCTCCAGCTGATAGAGTGACAGCGTGAGTGGATCGCGTAGGGTGAGCTGTCGGGCCTGCGGCCTTCCAGCTGATATAGTGACAGCGTGAGTGGACCGCGTAGGGCGAGTCGTCGGGCCTGCGGCCCTCCAGCTGATAGTGTGACAGCGTCAGTGGATCGCGTAGCGTAGGGCGACCCGTCGGGCCTGCGGCCCTTCAACTGATAGAGTGACAGCGAGAGTGGATCGCGTAAGGCGAGCCGTCGGGCCTTCGGCCCTCCAGCTGATATAGTGACAGCGTGAGTGGACCGCGTAGGGCGAGCCGTCGGGCCTTCGGCCCTCCAGCTGATATAGTGACAGCGTGACTGGACCGCGTAGGGCGAGCCGTCGGGCCTGCGGCCCTCCAGCTGATAGTGTGACAGCGTCCGTGGATTGCGTAGCGTAGGGCGACCCGTCGGGCCTGCGGCCCTTCAACTGATAGAGTGACAGCGAGAGTGGATCGCGTAAGGCGAGCCGTCGGGCCTTCGGCCCTCCAGCTGATAGAGTGACATCAGCGTGAGTGGATCGCGTAGGGCGAGCTGTCGGGCCTGCGGCCCTCTGGCCGATAAACTGACAGCGTGAGTGGATCGCGTAGCTTATCAGCTTGACAGCTCTATCGAGTGATAGCGTAATTGGACCGCGTAGGGCAAGCCGTCGGGCCTGCGGCCCTCCAGCTGATAGTGTGACAGCGTCAGTGGATCGCGTAGCATAGGGCGACCCGTCGGGCCTGCGGCCCTTCAACTGATAGAGTGACAGCGAGAGTGGATCGCGTAAGGCGAGCCGTCGGGCCTTCGGCCCTCCAGCTGATAGAGTGACATCAGCGTGAGTGGATCGCGTAGGGTGAGCTGTCGGGCCTGCGGCCCTCTGGCTGATAAACTGACAGCGTGAGTGGATCGCGTAGCTTATCAGCTTGACAGCTCTATCGGGTGATAGCGTAATTGGACCGCATAGGGCGAGCCGTCGGGCCTGCGGCCCTCCAGCTGATAGAGTGACAGCGTGAGTGGATCGCGTAGGGTGAGCCGTCGGGCCTGCGGCCCTCCAGCTGATAGGGTGACAGCGTGAGTGGATCGCATAGCGTAGGGCGAGCCGTCGGGCCTTCGGCCCTCCAGCTGATAGAGTGACAGCGTGAGTTGATCGCGTAGGGCGAGCCGTCGGGCCTCGCTCTAATTAAACTTGATTTTCTCAATAAACAAAATCGATTGATATATTCCTTATTGTCAGATCTCTGTTATCTAAGGTATTGTATGAAAAACACGTCCAGTTGAGACACTTCGGGCATTCAAGCTGACATTTTTTTAGTGTCGGATTTCAAAAAATATCAATTCAGCAGTGATTCCCCTCTCGTTACACATAAAATATTATCCATTACGTTTACACATGTTTGTGTCGTGATTAAAGCACGAGAGTTAAACGCTAGCATCCCTTATTGTAATGCATATTACAAACAACATCCTTTGATTTAGAATAAGTTGTACTAAAAACTTGAAAATAAAATAAGTAAAAAAAGTTTTAAGTTAAACGGTTTTTATTGCACCAAAAACTAGAAAATAAAAATTAGTTGTAACTAACCGTAGATGCTACTTTTTGTAGATTAGTCACGTGAAACTATCATCACTGTAGTCTTCCCAAGTCGAATGCTGAAAGCCACGTTTAGCCTCTATGTCAGTGGATTAAGCGTATCCTAATCGGAAACTTTTACCAAACTAAAATAAAAACGTGGGGCGTTATTATGAAGAAACATACAAGTTCAAAATATGTAATTGTAGCTTTAATTTTGCAATGAATCATTCATCTGTTCCAACACTTCTACAGAGGTAAATAACTTTTATCAAGGCTAGAACAAAACTTATTACTCTATTGCTATCTTGATTTCTATGTATGTTCTTAAATAACTATAGTGATTTAATCACAATTGCGTACGCCCCACGTTTTTATTTCAGTTTGGTAAAAGTTTCCGATTAGGATACGCTTAATCCACTGACATAGAGGCTAAACGTGGCTTTCAGCATTCGACTTGGGAAGACTACAGTGATGATAGTTTCACGTGACTAATCTACAAAAAGTAGCATCTACGGTTAGTTACAACTAATTTTTATTTTCTAGTTTTTGGTGCAATAAAAACCGTTTAACTTAAAACTTTTTTTACTTACTTACTTTACTATTAATGTTGTTTCTGCAATTAAAATGTTAAATGATGAGCATCGTATTGTGCTAGGTTTTATATGCTAATATTAATTAAGAATAATGAACGTGTCGAAATTCAATCTGTAGCATCCTTTATTTTTTTCACAGTCTTTATTTATAACTAAATAATTATAGGGTGTGCACCATATTTTAGCACACATTTCTTTGAATTGAGACCAAGGCATGTCTGTATTTACATGTTCATTATATACATGACGCAAATTAGTTTCATCTTGTTTGAAAAGAATAATAAGATTTGCATTATCCCTTATTAATTGTTTAGGAATTTTGCTATACGTTTGATTAAGATAAAAACTGTCTATTTTGCAGTGACGTCCCATAGAAAAATAATCTCGAACGTTGTTTTGTTTTTCACATGCAATGTCATCAAATATCATGACTGAATCTGGTTTTGCTTGATTTGGATTTAAAACTTGTTCATTTTCATTGTATTTGAAAAACGAAACCCCAGGTACCCGACGAAGAACTTTTTCTAGAAATAAGTATTTCGGTTGAAACAAAGTTTTAGAATAAACATACACATTTTGAAACCTCAATCCGTTGTCATGCATTAGAAGTCCGATAATTAAATTCGTTTTTCCGCAGTTAGAAGGACCGCACATTAGACATCGAATAGTGCTTGGTAAAAGTTTACCGTGCCGTAAATATACTTTATTATTGGAAACTGAATAATTTTTATATAAATCTAATGACTGTGCTTGCTTTACAAACTTCATAATTTGTAAGTTTGCTAACGTCTATGCGATGTGATGATTTTCTGTACAATGAAATGGAAACTCGTTTAAACCTGTTTATAACCACTAACAAATGACGACGTGATCCTAACACACGAATCAATCATGATTATTGAGAGTTTCGATCGAAGATTCGAAACGCTCAATAATCACCTACTGACGGTAATTTGGACATTTCCCTTATGATTTTTGTTGAACACATCTATTTTTAGTAGGTGCCTTCCTCCTTTCCTTTTTTCCTTATTCATCTACCTTGTTTTCAGTTCTATGGCTGGTAATATAGGATTTGTTTTTTTATACGTGTTGAAAGGAATTGTCCAACAAGCGTTTACATATACTTATTTGTACAAAATATTTAAAAAAACATATGGCATTTCTTGACCTGCAAAAGGCTTTTGACTGCATCCCTCGTCAGATGATCTGGTGGGCATTGAAGGTTAAGAACGTGCCACAGATCTATATTGACATTATCCGGGACATGTACCGTGATTCGGTTTCTTTGGTAAGGACCTCCGTTGGCGACACGAAACCCTTCCCCATCACAGTCGGTGTTCACCAGGGCTCCGCCCTAAGCCCTTTTCTGTTTAGTGTGGTACTTGATGTCGTCACGGCGGAGATGCAAGATCCTCCGCCGTGGTTGCTTATGTATGCAGATGACATCGCATTGACAGATGAGGACAAACAGGCGTTGGAGCGGAAAGTGAACCGGTGGAAGGGCTCGCTTGAGAACGGAGGTCTGAAACTAAATGTCACGAAGACCGAATACATGGCCTGCGGAAGTACAGATCCCAGTCCCATCAACATAGGGAATGAACTTGCCCTGAAAACAGACAAGTTCAAGTACCTGGGATCAGTACTGCACGAGTCCGGGACCATTGACCACGACATTAAAGCCCGAATTAGCGCAGCTTGGTCTAAATGGCGGGAGGTTACAGGAGTCATCTGCGATCGCAGAATACCACTTAGACTCAAAGGGCTAGTGTATAAGTGCATTATCCGCCCAGTCCTAATCTATGGCGCCGAGGCGTGGCCGGTTCTCGGAAGGCACGTTCAGGAGCTTCGCGTTACAGAGATGAAGATGCTGCGATGGATGTGCGGCGTTACGCGTGCTGACCGCATTCGGAACGAGTACATCCGTGGTAGCCTCGGAGTCCGTGACGTAGCGGAGAAGCTTCAAGAATGCCGTCTTCGGTGGTTTGGTCACGTTTGTCGTAGGCCACCTGATTACGTGGGAAACATATGCCTTAACCTAGCCCTTGACGGCCCCCGACCCCGCGGCAGACCAAAGAAGCGATGGCTAGATGTCGTGAAGGCTGACATGAGTGTGAATGGGCTTACAGTAGAAGATGCCCAGGATCGCGTAAAGTGGAGGAAATGTAGCAGGAAAGCGGACCCTGGCAAAGGCCGGGATAACGCTAGGTAGAAGAAGAAGAAGATTAAAAAAAACATATGCTTAACACTCTTAACAGCCATGACAATTGTTTATCTTACCTTTAACGTCACAAAACAAATTAATAAGGCTCATTTTAGTTGAAGGCCTCAGATTTAGCATTATTTTCATTCCATCCAACGTTTATAATAAAATAAGTAAAAAAAGTTTTAAGTTAAACGGTTTTTATTGCACCAAAAACTAGAAAATAAAAATTAGTTGTAACTAACCGTAGATGCTACTTTTTGTAGATTAGTCACGTGAAACTATCATCACTGTAGTCTTCCCAAGTCGAATGCTGAAAGCCACGTTTAGCCTCTATGTCAGTGGATTAAGCGTATCCTAATCGGAAACTTTTACCAAACTGAAATAAAAACGTGGGGCGTACGCAATTGTGATTAAATCACTATAGTTATTTAAGAACATACATAGAAATCAAGATAGCAATAGAGTAATAAGTTTTGTTCTAGCCTTGATAAAAGTTATTTACCTCTGTAGAAGTGTTGGAACAGATGAATGATTCATTGCAAAATTAAAGCTACAATTACATATTTTGAACTTGTATGTTTCTTCATAATAACGCCCCACGTTTTTATTTTAGTTTGGTAAAAGTTTCCGATTAGGATACGCTTAATCCACTGACATAGAGGCTAAACGTGGCTTTCAGCATTCGACTTGGGAAGACTACAGTGATGATAGTTTCACGTGACTAATCTACAAAAAGTAGCATCTACGGTTAGTTACAACTAATTTTTATTTTCTAGTTTTTGGTGCAATAAAAACCGTTTAACTTAAAACTTTTTTTACTTATTTTATTTTCAAGTTTTTAGTACAACTTATTCTAAATCAAAGGATGTTGTTTGTAATATGCATTACAATAAGGGATGCTAGCGTTTAACTCTCGTGCTTTAATCACGACACAAACATGTGTAAACGTAATGGATAATATTTTATGTGTAACGAGAGGGGAATCACTGCTGAATTGATATTTTTTGAAATCCGACACTAAAAAAATGTCAGCTTGAATGCCCGAAGTGTCTCAACTGGACGTGTTTTTCATACAATACCTTAGATAACAGAGATCTGACAATAAGGAATATATCAATCGATTTTGTTTATTGAGAAAATCAAGTTTAATTAGAGCGAGGCCCGACGGCTCGCCCTACGCGATCAACTCACGCTGTCACTCTATCAGCTGGAGGGCCGAAGGCCCGACGGCTCGCCCTACGCTATGCGATCCACTCACGCTGTCACCCTATCAGCTGGAGGGCCGCAGGCCCGACGGCTCACCCTACGCGATCCACTCACGCTGTCACTCTATCAGCTGGAGGGCCGCAGGCCCGACGGCTCGCCCTATGCGGTCCAATTACGCTATCACCCGATAGAGCTGTCAAGCTGATAAGCTACGCGATCCACTCACGCTGTCAGTTTATCAGCCAGAGGGCCGCAGGCCCGACAGCTCACCCTACGCGATCCACTCACGCTGATGTCACTCTATCAGCTGGAGGGCCGAAGGCCCGACGGCTCGCCTTACGCGATCCACTCTCGCTGTCACTCTATCAGTTGAAGGGCCGCAGGCCCGACGGGTCGCCCTATGCTACGCGATCCACTGACGCTGTCACACTATCAGCTGGAGGGCCGCAGGCCCGACGGCTTGCCCTACGCGGTCCAATTACGCTATCACTCGATAGAGCTGTCAAGATGATAAGCTACGCGATCCACTCACGCTGTCAGTTTATCGGCCAGAGGGCCGCAGGCCCGACAGCTCGCCCTACGCGATCCACTCACGCTGATGTCACTCTATCAGCTGGAGGGCCGAAGGCCCGACGGCTCGCCTTACGCGATCCACTCTCGCTGTCACTCTATCAGTTGAAGGGCCGCAGGCCCGACGGGTCGCCCTACGCTACGCAATCCACGGACGCTGTCACACTATCAGCTGGAGGGCCGCAGGCCCGACGGCTCGCCCTACGCGGTCCAGTCACGCTGTCACTATATCAGCTGGAGGGCCGAAGGCCCGACGGCTCGCCCTACGCGGTCCACTCACGCTGTCACTATATCAGCTGGAGGGCCGAAGGCCCGACGGCTCGCCTTACGCGATCCACTCTCGCTGTCACTCTATCAGTTGAAGGGCCGCAGGCCCGACGGGTCGCCCTACGCTACGCGATCCACTGACGCTGTCACACTATCAGCTGGAGGGCCGCAGGCCCGACGACTCGCCCTACGCGGTCCACTCACGCTGTCACTATATCAGCTGGAAGGCCGCAGGCCCGACAGCTCACCCTACGCGATCCACTCACGCTGTCACTCTATCAGCTGGAGGGCCGCAGGCCCGACGGGTCGCCCTACGCTACGCGCTCCACTCACGCTGTCACTCTATCAGCTGGAGGGCCGCAGGCCCGACGGGTCGCCCTACGCTACGCGATCCACTCACGCTGTCACTCTATCAGCTGGAGGGCCGCAGGCCCGACGGGTCGCCCTACGCTACGCGATCCACTCACGCTGTCACTCTATCAGCTGGAGGGCCGCAGGCCCGACGGGTCGCCCTATGCTACGCGATCCACTGACGCTGTCACACTATCAGCTGGAGGGCCGCAGGCCAGACGACTCGCCCTACGCGGTCCACTCACGCTGTCACTATATCAGCTGGAAGGCCGCAGGCCCGACAGCTCACCCTACGCGATCCACTCACGCTGTCACTCTATCAGCTGGAGGGCCGCAGGCCCGACGGGTCGCCCTACGCTACGCGCTCCACTCACGCTGTCACTCTATCAGCTGGAGGGCCGCAGGCCCGACGGGTCGCCCTACGCTACGCGATCCACTCACGCCGTCAGTCTATCAGCCGGAGGGCCGCAGGCCCGACATGGCTGACAGTGACACGTGTCTCAGCAGCATCAGTTTTGAGGAGTTGGAAGTCAGTATTAAATCCGTCTGTATCTTTTCGTCCAATATACCGCAGGGTTTGAAGACGAAAGTCTTTGATCAGTGTATGTTGCCAGTGATGGATGACCTACGGTACTAAACCGTGCTCGCTTACAATGGGCCTTATAAGAATGCTCAATGTCACCCAAAGGGCATAGGAGAGGGCTATGCTAGGAGTCTCTCTGCGATATCGAATTAGAAATGACTCGATAAACTGAAGTGGCAGTGGGCGGGGCTCGTCGCGCGTGGAACCGATGGCCGTTGGGGCGGTAAGTTTTTCGAGTGGTGGTCACGTACCGGAAGGCGCAGCGTGGGTAGGCCCCCCACAAGGTGGACTCATGACCTGGTGAAGGTCACTGGATGCGGATGTCACAGGGCCGGTCCTTGTTGCAATCCTTGGGCCTATATTCACCAGTGAACGTCTTTCGGCTGATATGATGATGATTATGAAATCCATATGTTTCTACCAAATGTCTAAAGCAGTACTTCAAAATCTATAGATCGCTAAACCTAGCGGTTGTGGCAGGCAGTAACACTGGAGTATCCGATCTGAGGAGTTGGACGTTAGTATTAAATTCGCATGTTTCTACTTAATATCTAAAGAACTTGTTTAAAATCAAGAATTCGATAAAAGATAAACCTTGCGGTTATTGTAGGCAGTACTGCAGCATCAGGAGTGAGGAGTTGGAAGTCAAGATCAGGCTGTTAGTATTTGATTATGCCAAACATGCTATACTTTCATTTTCACGTGTCTAACACTCTCGGTTAAGGTAAGCAGTACGTCTGCAGCATCAGGCTTTGAGGGTACAAGGATACAAATATTTTAATATTGCATTGTCATGGGGACTTGACACGAGTTCCAAATTTCATTAATTTTGGTGCAGTAGAAGTGGTCGAAAAATCGATCACAAGATTTGAAGCATCGACGACAGTTGATACGCGGTGAAGTTAATAAAAACCGTTTAAAAACAAGCTGAAAATATCATGATTATACTCAGAATTCAATTATATTTCTCATTATTAAAACACGTGCACGCTCCGCACGCCTCTTTTCTTTTGTTTTTTTTTTACTTTTGTAAAGTGTAAATTGGCCAGTGCTTCAGCCTAGAGGAAACAGTTGGGTTGCTGGCAATCAGGGATCGGAACCGTTCTTCATTAACCATTCGATATTGTTCTTTAACCGTTATAAATTCCGTTCGTATTAGTAACGGTTAAATACGGTAACGGTTTTGTAAATGAACACAATATTTCTGGTTCACAATATTCAAGATGAACGGAAAAATTTCGTTCTTTCACATAACGGTTTTGACAAGAACATTATATGATTTATATGAAAGAACAAAACTTTTCTGGTTACCGTTACTACAGATGAACGAAAAATAAAGTTCCGTGAACCATTATTAAACTGTTCGCGATGACGTAAACATGCCGCCAGTCGCTCTCTCTTTTCCACACGAATATAGTTCGTATTTTTATTTCATTTGATTAGCCATTTAGGTTTGACGTGTGATATTGGCCGCATGATGAAAAAGGTTTAAATTGAATTAATTGAAAGGATGCAATATGTGCTAGCAATTCTGACGCCTCCTAGCGCCGTCGACGGGAACTTGCCTGGAAATTGGTTACCTGACAACGAGTTGTTGACTGAGATGTCAATGTTTTTTCCGACATAATGTTCATATTTAATTATCATTTAAGTTTTGAGTATTAAGTTAAGCTGATGTCTAATGATATACGTAACTATGTTTATAATGGTAAGTTTGTGAACTTTCTGATTAGTAGATATTTCTTTCTATGTTAATTTTAGAGTTTAATGAGAAGGAGGTAAGACGGAGGAGTAAGACGCCCGATGTTGGTCTACTACCGGCACCTGGCTTGTAATATGGGTTCGGCTCCTTGGTAATTAAATATATATACTTACTATAATAACCTGCATCATACTCCTATTACCTACGTAATTATGGGTGCATCCCACTCGTCTGGAATAGTCAACATAGTGATAGGTACGATACGTGAATTGCTCAAGGAGACAGTTGCAGTTCCTATTATTTCCCTTAATGGAACCTTAATGCTTGGAGTCGCATTCTATTGGCGTCAGGTGAGCTTAGCACAACTAGCAATATGGTGTTGCTGGCTACATAACATTCCGCTGGACGCAAAATGACTTTGTCCCACAATTATGTATTTTGTTTTGTTATGAAATCATTATATCGTAACTGTGGAATGTCTTCTCAAAAGGGCTTATTTCCACTTTGTCAATAGAGATAATTTATCTTATGGAAACATAGAAAAAATAACCCTTATTGCAAGAGTGGAAATAAGCCCTTTTGAAAATACACTCCTCTACTACTTGTGCCTCGTGTACTTCTTAACCCTTTGCAAGCCGATCACGAACCTAAAGCTGAGTTTACACTTGCAAGTTATTGCCGCAAGTTTACAAAGCTTAAATGTAACTTTATAAAACGCGACCCAGGTCTAACCTCGGCTTAGCTCGTTACTTTCGCAGTTGTGAGCTTGAACTCTATTGACATCAAAGTAAAGTTCAAATTTAAACGAACATTTCTTTTGCGAATGAAAGTATATTTTCTGTTTATCTGTCCATCCGTCTGTCTGTATGTCTGTTTGTTTCACTGCCTGTCTGATTGTCTGTCCGTCCGTCTATCCGGTCGTTTGTTTCCGCAAAGAAACATGTTTCGACCAGATACTCGTAGTATTCGAAATGATTGCTTTTACAATTATTCTAGGTGTATTTCTTAGGGTTCTGTAGTAAATTAGAAACTCTTACAGATTCGCCATGTCCATCCACCTGTCTGTCTGTATGGCTGTCTGTATGTTTGTCTGTCTGTCAGTCTGTTTGTCTGTCTGTCTGCATGTCTGTCTGTCCGTCCGTTTGATTCCTCAAAATTATTGCTTTCTCAATTATTCTGGGTGTAAGTACTTTTTAGGATTCTGTAGTAAATTAGGAACCCTTGCATTTTGGCTCCCTCTGTCTGTCTGTATGTCTGTCTGTCTGTTTGTAAGTCTGTCTGTCTGACGGTCTGTCCGTCTGTCTGTCTGTTCATCTGTCCATCTTTCTGTCTATCTGTCTGTGTGTCTGTGTGTCTGTCTGTCTGTCTGTGTGTCTGTATGTCTGTTTGTCTGTTCATCTGTCCATCCGTCTCTTTGTCTGTCGGTCTGTATGTCTGTCCGTCCGTCTGTCCAACCGTTTATTTCTACAAATAAACATATTTCGACCGGATATTATTTAAAATGGTTGCCTTTTCAATTATTCTGGCTGTAAGTACTTTTAAGGGTTCTGTAGTAAATTAGGAACCCTTACATTTTCGCCATGTCCGTCTGTCTGTCTGTATGTCTGTCTGTCTGTCTGTTCATCTGTCCATCCGTTGTCTGTCTGTTTGTCTGTCGGTCCGTCTGTCTGCCCGTTTATATCTGCAAAGAAACATATTTCGACCAGATTACTTGAAATGTCTGTCTGTCTGACGGTCTGTCCGTCTGTCTGTCTGTTCATCTGTCAATCTTTCCGTCTGTCTGTCTGTCTGTCTGACGGTCTGTCCGTCTGTCTGTTTGTTCATCTGTCGATCTTTCTGTCTATCTGTCCGTGTGTCTGTCTGTCTGTCTGTCTGTCTGTCCGGCGGTCTGTCCGTCTGTCTGTCTGTTCATCTGTCGGGCTTTCCATCTGTTTGTCTGTCTGACGGTCTGTCCGTCTGTCTGTCTGTTCATCTGTCGATCTTTCCGTCTGTCTGTCTGACGGTCTGTCTGTTTGTCTGTCTGTTCATCTGTCGATCTTTCCGTCTGTCTGTCTGTTTGTCTGTCTGTTCATCTGTCGGTCTTTCTGTCTATATGTCTGTGTGTGTGTCTGTCTGTCTGTCTGTGTGTCTGTATGTCTGTCTGTCTGTTCATCTGTCCATCCGTCTGTTTGTTTGTCTGTCGGTCTGTATGTCTGTCCGTCCGTGTGTCCAACCTTTTATTTCTGCAAAGAAACATATTTCGACCGGATATTATTTAAAATGGTTGCCTTTTCAATTATTCTGGCTGTAAGTACTTTTTAGGGTTCTGTAGTAAATTAGGAACCCTTACATTTTCGCCATGTCCGTCTGTCTGTCTGTATGTCTGTCTGTCTGTCTGTTCATCTGTCCATCCGTCTGTTTGTTTGTCTGTCGGTCTGTATGTCTGTCCGTCCGTGTGTCCAACCGTTTATTTCTGCAAAGAAACATATTTCGACCGGATATTATTTAAAATGGTTGCCTTTTCAATTATTCTGGCTGTAAGTACTTTTTAGGGTTCTGTAGTAAATTAGGAACCCTTACATTTTCGCCATGTCCGTCTGTCTGTCTGTCTGTCTGTCGGTCCGTCTGTCTGTCCGTCCATCTGTCTGCCCGTTTATATCTGCAAAGAAACATATTTCGACCGGATATTACTTGAAATGTCTGTCTGTCTGACGGTCTGTCCGTCTGTCTGTATGCCTGACGATCTGTCCGTCCGTCTGTCTGTTCATCTGTCGATCTTTCTGTCTATCTGTCTGTGTGTCTGTCTGTCTGTCTGTCTGTCTGTCTGTCTGACGGTCTGTCCGTCTGTCTGTCTGTTCATCTGTCGGGCTTTCCATCTGTCTGTCTGTCTGTTTGTCTGTCTGACGGTCTGTCCGTCTGTCTGTCTGTTCATCTGTCGATCTTTCCGTCTGTCTGTCTGACGGTCTGTCCGTCTGTCTGTCTGTTCATCTGTCGATCTTTCCGTCTGTCTGTCTGTTTGTCTGTCTGTTCATCTGTCGGTCTTTCTGTCTATATGTCTGTGTGTGTGTGTCTGTCTGTCTGTCTGTGTGTCTGTATGTCTGTCTGTCTGTTCACCTGTCCATCCGTCGGTTTGTCTGTCGGTCTGTATGTCTGTCCGTCCGTGTGTGTCCAACCGTTTATTTCTGCAAAGAAACATATTTCGACCGGATATTATTTAAAATGGTTGCCTTTTCAATTATTCTGGCTGCAAGTACTTTTTAGGGTTCTGTAGTAAATTAGAAACCCTTACATTTTCGCCATGTACGTCTGTCTGTCTGTATGTCTGTCTGTCTGTTTATCTGTCCATCCGTTGTCTGTATGTTTGTTTGCCCGTTTATTTCTGCAAAGAAACATATTTCGACCGGATATTACTTGAAATGATTGCCTTTTTAATTATTCTGGGTGTAAGTACTTTTACAGTCTGTCTGTTCGTCCGTCCGTCTGACTGTCTATCTATCTGTTGGTTAATCCTTCTTTCCGTCCATCTATCCTTGGATCCGTCTAGACATAGAAATAATTCTTAATAATCACAAAAAAAAAACAATGTCCAGTAACAAGAAATAAAAATAAATTACGCGTTATTTCCGCAATTGTGATTAAGAACTCTGTTAGCAACATTTCAGAATTCAAATTTAAACGAGCTTTTTTGTTACTGGCTGTGAAAGCGTTAACACTTTTTCGTTAAAAAAAACTAGTTATGATCGGGCAAAGTTAAAATAAAAAAAAACCGGCCAAGTGCGAGTCGGACTCACGCGCAAAGGGTTCCGTACCATTATCAATTTATTATTTGAAAAATACAGTTAAATCAACCTACCTCAAAAACTATACGAGATAATTTTATCAAACCAAAAATCGTTGATAGAGTTTATTAATGTGCATAACATATATTTTTTTCAGAATTTTATATCGCGTAGTTTAAAAAATAGAGGGGGGGGGACACATTTTTCAGACTTTGAGACCTGATATCTCGAAAACGATTTGCTTAAATAAAAATGTGATGTATAAACCTACTATATCATTTTCAAAGACCTTTCTATTAATACCCCACACGCTTATGTACAACTAAAAAAAAATTCTATCCCTCAGTTACATGTATGGAGTCCCCAATGTTCCCCAATGGTTTTTTTTACAATTTAGTAACACATTCCTGTAGCGGTTCATACAACACATATCCTTACCAAATTTCGTTACTGTAGCATTTATAGTTTCCGAGTAAATTGGCTGTGACAGACGGACAGACGGACAGACGGACAAACGGACATGACGAATCTATAAGGGTTCCGTTTTTGCCATTTTGGCTACGGAACCCTAAAAATAAAAAACCCTTATAATTTCGCCATGTCCGTTTGTCTGTCCGTTAGTCCGTCTGTCTATCTGTCAGCATACTCTTCTTAGCATGGTACTAGAGTGTGCCAGCGCTCTATCAGTCTTCATCTATCGTTTCGTGCGATTGTCCGTCTGTCTGTCCGCCCATTGCTTAGATGAGTGACCATTTACAATTTGTTGTAGGTATACATATTAGTTAAGCCGACAAACTCCAATAATAAATATCAAAAAAAAAACTATTGGAGTTCCTCCTCTACACGTGAATACAATGTGGGGTATCCGTGAATAGGTATTTCAAAAAGAGTAAAGGTATTTTCCAAATTCACTATTTCGAAAAATATGAAAAATATCTTACATATTTGGCTTAAGGAATGCTGATAGATAATACTTACTATGCTGAACATAATTGGTCTAGCCAGTTTCGACCAACTACGGAACGCTATACTGAGCATGGATATACATGCACTTGGCCGGTTTTTTTCCTCATGCGCTATTTTTAGGATTTCGTAGTAAACAAAAAACCCTTATAGTTTAGCCATGTCCGTCTGTCTGTCCGCAGCATAGCTCAGTGGCCGTTAGTACTAGAATTTGGTACAGGTATACATATTAATTATGCTAACAAAGTGGTAGAATAAAAACTTTGGTGGGCTGTGGGTTTAAAAATAAAACCATTTTGAACGTAATCGGCCCAGCCGTTTTCGAATAACTACGGAACCCTATACTGAGCATGGCCCGACATTTTTTTTTTATACCACGTCGGTGGCAAACAAGCATACGCCCGCCGACATGGTCTTGGCCGGTTGTTTGATATTGTATTCTCGCCATTTTCCGCAACTCGACATCTAACGTGCCTATTTTGCGTGATCCCAACGCTGGCCAAATATTTTGCTGCCGCAATATTATAATTAGGCTTAGGACTTTTCATAGCATATCGTGGTTCTAAAATCCATGGAGCCGCTATGTGTAAAATTTTCGAAGTCAAAGTATACTGTAATATTAAATATAATGATTTATATCTACTGTCACATCGTTATGAATTAATTTTGATCGAACGTAATTATTTTTAAAAATCGAACTTGATTTCATAAAAAGTGCATACGAAATTAGTTATATCAGAAACCATAAAAAAACTAGACAATTAGGTTCAAGACAAACTAGAAAAAGTCTTAGATCGGTCTTAGATGATAAATGGCGAAAGTGTCATGTTGTTTTTCTCGAAAGTTTCGAATCTTTCGTATAAATTACATGTAACTTCCAAACAAAAAACAAAACTGACGTTGGTCGACTTATACGACTTAAGGTACACCCGGCTAAGATCGGATGACCGAAATAACTACTGAAATAGTAGTATTTTTTCCTCACTTGCTATATTATGCATGACACCATTTCACCCCGCCCCTCTCGCTCTCGCTCAGCCGCATCAGTCCTGAGCTACGAACGTTTAAAAAAAAAGTTAGTTTTTCGAGAATTTTTGGAGATTTCATCTTTAACAGGAAGCTATGCACCTTTTACTCCTTACTTTAGAGTTGAAATGAGATACTAGTCCGATCATAAGCCAAGAAGGTTTTTCGATTGGGTGTCTTGGAAAAAAAATAGTGCAAGTTTGACTTTACGTTTACTCCTAAGCTATTCCTTGAGTGGCATTAAGTAAATTTATATTGAAAGCTTGATTTTTTTTTATCACGTACATTACACATCTGCAGGTAAAAGTTAGTGAGAAGAAATTTATGATTTTTTTTGTGACATCCTTTCAACTCACCAAAAAATAGTCCGGTCCTTAATCTTAGTCTTATCTTTAAGTTCTTTTGTGTGTCAAAAATAAACGTCGTTAATGTCGTGTTCTTGAGGTATCGTGGTATTTCTTTATTATGGTACCTACGTTATGTCATAGAAATCAGGGTTCTGATTAGGTATGAAAATAACACGAAAGAACAAAAATACAGTATCATCTTTCGTTACAGAGCTATGATTTAACCTTTCGCATCTTTCAGTGTTTTACGATTAAAATACTTTTTTTTTCGCATTATTTTATTGAGTTATGATACTCCGAATGTATTGGCTCTCGTACAAACACGTGACTTTTCATTTTGCTCAGACTAAATCTCAATATCAGTTGACAAGAAACAGTTTGAAACAGTTTAAATTATTAATTATGATAAAATACTTATAAATTGGAATCATTAATCTATGCTCTATGTGATGTCAACGTGAAGTGAAGTCTATTTACTTCAAAGGTAACGTCAGTTTTGTTTCTTGTTCGGAAGTTACATGTAATTTATACGAAAGATTCGAACCTTTCGAGAATAACAACATGATACTTTCGCCATTTTCATCACTATTTCCGATTTAAGACTTTTTCTAGTTTGTTTTGAACACTAATAGTCTAATTTTTTTATGGTTTCTGATATAGGTAACTAATTTCGTATGCACTTTTTATGAAATCAAGTTCGTTTTTTAAAATTAATTACGTTCGAATAAAATTAATTCAGTAACGATGTGACAGTAGGTATAAATCATTATATTTAATATTACAATATACTTTGACTTCGCAAATTTTACACATAGCGGCTCCAAGGATTTTAGAACCACGATATGCTATGAAAAGTCCTAAGCCTACGTATCACTTATATAATGGTGTTTCATACTTAATCGCTCAAATCAAACTAATGAGGTGCCGTGTTCCACAGCCTTAGATACCATGGACCCTTTGATATTAAGACACCTGAATGGATGCCTTGGTATACCAGCATAGAAGAAAGTGGAAGATGCCATGCCAGAGGACCTAACCCGCGTATGTGCCAGCCATCCTGGAACCCTTTGATATAGCAAGAATCCTTTTCCCTTTGAGATAGCAGTGATGAGTATTTGTTGCGTTGCAACCTCAGTGCGCAAAAGTACTCGTTATCATCAGATCGGCTGCGGTCATATACTCATATGCTGACTCCAGCGGCAGCGGTGAAACGCTGGAATGTGGAAGACCAAGCTAACTACGAATAAATAAATATTAATATATATAGTCTTTTTCCTTTTTTAGTTTTAGTAGGTACACACGCCAACCCAGTTAACTCTATCAAAGATTTCGATTCTGGACCGTGTACGTGTTTCACTTAGTCGATTTGACCAAACTTTGATTCGAAATATAACGCTTATTTTCGAATAGTCATGTCAAATCTCCATAGTACTTTAGCACTACATATATATCTGAGAGAAAGCGTTATTCTTCGAATAAAAGTTTGGTGAAACGCAGCCTTAGTTTTATTTTCAGTGACGTCTCAATTGTTTTTTCTTAAAATCTTGAATTGGTCCCGATCTGTCTTTGTCACCCATTCTTGATTCGTCATTTTAACTGGGGTCAACTATATCAACTTTGGTAATTTGTTGTATTGTCTATTTCATATTGCTCATTTAAGCCTTCGTCAACATCTTCTTTGGGTGTGATGCTCTAACTACTATCTTGCTATACTATATGCTAACTATAAAAAATTACGGATCATCCATTAATTACGTCACACCAATTTTATGATTTTTTGACCCCTCCCTCCCCCTTTGTTACACTTCGTCACAATTAACTACACCCTCCCCCCTTAGTGTGACGTCACATGTAGATTTTTAGTTTAAGGTAAAAATTACAACATCACTTTTTAAGTAACTTTTTATTAGGATTGCTTAAAATTATTCGTAAAATGAACGTACGAGAAAATTTATTTATTCTTCCTCCGACCAAATATTTTCGATTTTCTATTCTTTTATGTTCATGTATTCATGTATGTGAGGATTGTGACGTCACAAACATAGAACTCCTCCCTCCCCCCCGTCACGATATGTCATATTTTGTGGACCCCCTCCCTCCCCCTTGAGGTGTGACGTAATTAATGGATGATCCCTTAGTGACACAATCAGAACGGCATCAATTTAAGAACTTGACATACGACGACTGAGAGTATAGTTCGTGAAATATAAATTGGTAACTTTCTACCTACATTTTAGTAAAAATAAACGTTCAATTTATTTTTCTCGAACTATACTGTACGCTTAGCACATGATTGCTATGTCAGTATGTTATCGCTACATGTATAGATTTTCTATCTTTTACCAACAATATGAATAAAAGGGAGATGGATAATCTATCTCGCGGCGACATATTGTCGCACTGAATCATAACACTAACCTTTTCAATGCCACGGCAAAAACAGCAGCTGTCACTCCATCCACGCCACCAAAGTGTCACAAAGGAATTTGTCAAAAACTATAAGCAAGTGCGACTAGGTCTCTATTGATCTGTGACTTGTATATCGGTCTTTGGCGTTGAAACAGTGTAACCAACATAACCGTTATCGCCGTCCACAAGGTTTCAATTAGATTGGACAATGACTGATATATTGGTAGGTACTGATTAACAAGAGAGTTTCAACGCCAAAGACTATTTGTAAGTCACAATCCACAAAATAATATGTAACTATACACGTGCGTAAAGTTCAAATTTAGCTTTTATAGTTTTACGTGGCGTTGAAAAGGTTGAAGCAAGTCACCAGTCTCACGACTCACAGTCAGCTATTTGGGATATAGTTGATTTTTGTGGTAAAACATGTTAGTTTATTGGTGTCTGCAAATGACATTGCATTTATTCGTAACTCTTACACGCATCCAGTCCAATTGCCTTTTTAATAAAACATCAAGACACATTAGTTAACTGTGTTGGCGATGAAATGATTATATTTAGCTATTTTTGTAACGAACAGGTTGTGTAGCCAATATGCCAATCGCTAACATTCAGTCGCGAACGAAACTCAACTGTCTTCGTCACACCAATAAGAAAGAGTGACAGAGAGAAAACTACGATACACTACCTGCTCAGCGTAGCGTAGCGATTGTCACGATAGCTAACATAGCTACGGACTCAGATCTATCGACCTCTTTTGAAAAGCAAGTTCAGTTTCTCAAAAGAGGTTGGTGACAGATTGCAAACTCTGTTGCCAAACTTAAAGAAATCTGCATTAACAAGCAACTCGCAGCTACGCGTCTTTTTTCAATTGTATAGATTAAGAAGAGAAGTGTGGCGGCAAGTTGATGTTAAACACAAGATATGCTAGCCTTGCTATAGGAATTAACGTGACTGTAATCATAACATTACCTCCTGATAACAGTAGGTAAGGACATTTTTTCGCCGCCAATGAATTGATATAACTGATAAAATATATGTTCGTTTAACACTACGAAGCTGATACTTACTTTGTTGAGTTAGTTGTTTACATGCAATTTGTTGCTTGGCGTGTGTTGCTCGCTTTTATTTTTTGACGTGGCGGTGAAAAGGTGAACGAAAAGGTGCCACTTTGTCACTTAAATTGATGGCTTTTCCTTTTGACATAGGATTTAAAACAAATTGGCAGATTGTAGTGTATTGCGTCCTTTTTCCTTAACTACGTTCGGTTATGCGTTTAAATTTGGAACAGATTTTAAAATTCTAGTGGGCCTCTATTCCAGTATCCATAAATATTAAAATAGTAAACGACACGAAACGTCATTTCAATACGTTTTCCTTATACAAGCCATACGACATTCAATCTCGATTAATCGGAGAATAGGCACCACATGTGATTGTCTATTTGTTCAAATCAATTTTGACAGGAAAACCACTATTATTCCGTTCCCAAGAACACTAAACATAGCGTTCGCGGCCAAAAACGTTTGAAAGAACATTAACCGTAACGGAAACTTTATAAGAAGAACATGACATGACAGTTCATCTCTTACAACAGAATTAGGAAAACCGTTATTATTCCGTTCGTTGAGAACAGAATCGGCCATTAAGCGTTCCGTCAAAGAACATTAAGAAGTATCGGTTAATGAGAACAAAAACTTTATGATTATGGTTTGGGGTTGACGGATGGTAACGGTTTGAAAATAATAACGGTTTCCGATCCCTGCTGGCAATATCGTAAATTAAAACGTATTGCCAAATTATTATAAAAAAATCTCCTATCAGGATCGAAATAACTCGCAATTCTCAGTAGAAATCATATTAAAAGTTCCAAATCCAAAAAAAAGGTCGGGAGGGACAACTTTGAAGAATTAAATTGCAGAAATACCTTATTTTCGAAATACTTATAGCTCCCATTTCCTTTCAAAAGCTTGTAGGATGTCACCCGACTATTTCTGTCAGCTTCATAAAGTAGCATTACAAAATTGCAGCTTTGTTAAGCTTAAACAAAACAATGCATTTAAATTAAACCTTTGTGTTTTAAGGTATACACGCCATTGTAAGGCGCATAAATTGCACTAACGTATAGCTAGCTGTGTTGGCGACGGTACCTGGATTTGATAGACTTATTGTTATTATTCTTATTAAGTATACAATGTTCCGCGCGCTGTAAAGGTGCATTCATATCGCAGCTTAAAAATAATGGTGACGGTATGTAAACGTAATCGCTGCGTTTTACCGCATTTAAGAGCATTTTTTCACAAAATAATATTACATTTGGATCACATCTTCGATATTATTAAAAACCGGCCAAGAGCATGTCGGGCCATGCTCAGTATAGAGTTCCGCAGTTATTCGAAAACAGCTGGGCCGATTATGTTCGAAATAGTTTTTTTAAAGTGCCCTATAGGCCCACTATTCATCATTTTTTGGACACACAGATCAAAATTTAGAGAGGGGGAGAGACACATTTTTTTTTGTTTCGGATCTGCAAAAATAATGACTTTAGACGAAATAATCTTGTTGAACACTTATTCTTATTAAGAGACCTATTCAACGGTACCCCACACTATAGGAACACAGCAAAATGAAAAAAATCATCACCACTTATAGGGGAGGTCACAGATGTCATGTATACCATAGATCAAGCAATAGAACCTACTTAGCGTGTCAAATTAACTCAGTGAAATCCACTGAGTTGTCCGTCTTTAATCGCAGCTTGCAGCTTTCGGGCGTCAAATTTCATCTTATCATGAAGTTGAAGTGAACAAAAACATTAATAATGCCTCCTTAAGTAATATTAATTGCAACAACACAAAAAAATATGAATACTCAAGGGCCTGAGACATATTTAAAATCATAGGCAAGTAACAACTTCAGTACAAAATCTGACACGCTCGGCTGCCATACCAAAATAAAAAATTAAAAACAAATTATATAATTTTTGCTTGAATAAATGTTATTATACCATTAATGAATATTTGACATCCGTAAATGAATAAATAATTTTATATTAATGTTAGAAATGAAATCTCTTGTGGATTGTAATAATGTTATTGTATCTGTAGTTTTAAGATGCTTGTACACACGAGTATTAATAACAATTAGCTCTAATACTTAGCCAATAAGAAATATTTGCATGCTTCATCAAGTGAAATGTACGCACTCAAATTACTGTCCACCTATGCTAATTACTACATTTTTTTGCAAATAAATATATCTTTATCTTTATACAAATGAATGAACTTGTTTCTTCTATCCAAATCTAATTCTGTGGGGAGGTAAACGAAAAAAAAAAATGATTTTGTATATTTTATTCTACTATCTTGTCGGCGTGATTAATGTTTATACCTGTAATGTAACAAATTAAAAAATCGTAGTACTAACGGGCACTGAGCTGTGCTGCGGACAGACAGACAGACGGACATGGTGAAACTACAACGTTCCTAGTTTCTACGGAACCCTGAAAATGTGCTCATTTATTTACCTTTGTATAGTTATTTGCGCTAAATTAGTATAAAAAGAATGAAGTAGTTTCATTTAATACTGAAACCCTTTCACAAAACTAATTTCGAATAACGAAGTGGCAAGAATTTTGGGGTACCTATTTAATAATGGCGGACTTTTTTCTCCTTAAAAACCTTACAAAAGAGGCACTTTTATTTTAATGCGAATGTTTTCCGAGCTGTGTCGTGTTATATGGACTGGGCCACAGGCTTAAGTTATTAGGATTGGCGGTCTCTTAGAACTAAATAAATAGACTAATTGAAAACTACAGAGCTTTAGACCAGAATTGGAACTACTTTTTTATAGAGAAGGTAAATGCATTATGCATACCACCCGGGTTATTATGTAGGACTCCACGTTATGGGCTGATGGGACCCTGAGTTTTCTACTAAAAACCTCTCCTTCTGCCGCTCCGAATTTCAGATCGCCGCCTGCGGAGGCCCGTTTTGGCCTAATTTCTCACCCGTAGGTACTCATTCCGCCTAAGGATCGCAGGCGTCCCCATACCTATCATTATATGGGCACTTTACGAAAGTCTTACCTACTAGCTAAGGCCCATTCATCCTTAGTGGCCTTGCCTTATCTAGTAAACTACTTTCTAAACTAAATGCACTTTTTGTGTTGTAAACTGCTAATTTATTGATAAAAAATTGAGCAATCCCTGAAAATGATAATGATAATGTGAATTCATAAATACCGCATTTATCTAGTGTGCGTTGCATTTTGGCCTCCAGGTCTATGCAGAACGGATGACAAAAGCCCTGATGGTCTAAAATTGTTTCCGTGACAGAGTGGTCGGTGTGTCTTGTGGAATGCGACCTGCGTCAGGACTTTTGCGTCATCTTTTCATACATTTTGTATGGGCCGCGGCAATTAGACCGCATGCAAACTTTCTGAGAATGATGAACGTTACAACACATTTATAAAAAAATGAAGGTACAATAAAGACCAACTTATCACTATAGGAGATCTCTTCATGGCATGGGGGAAGCATGTTGCCGATTCTTTCACTGATGTGTAAGAGGCGAAGGCGGTTGCGGATTTTTCGTATAGCCACTTGACATAAAGTCAAATTTCGATTTCACTGCTTGACGCAAAAGCATACTAAAGATTAAAGTTCGCTAGAGGGATATAATACCGGTTTTTTTCCCATACAAAGGAACTGTTCGAATTTAGTTCTTTTTCGTTCTTCGGTATATATATTTTTTGTTATTAGAGTAATTTAAAAATATGCTGTTGTTAATTTAATTACATAACATATTTAGGTCTATAAAGAGTATAAAACATTTAAAAATATTGGGTAATTTCGAGGTTTTTCTAAAAAACCGATTCCGATCCCTGTACTTCGCTATCCTGATCTTATATTTTTACATATTGCGGGTTGTCGTCGCTAGTTCCAGGCCGTATAATAAGTGCTTAAAATTTCGTGAATGCCGGTTCTGTTACTTTACATTTTGGCTGCAAAATGCACAGATGTACTCATAAATTTATATGCGGTTTTCCACCTTATACCGTCGCCATAAGATGGAAAAGTGTGCACATAATTATAGGTATTGTAAAGGGAATTTTATTTTAACTGATGCTATTTGGGATGCGTGACAGTAAACAGTTGTTTATAAACAAAGTTGCAAAAATTGTAAAGTAAGACCTAAATTATGTATAGAACGACGAAAGCTTCGTACCTAATTTTACTGTAAGAGTAGTAGTGTGGATAAAATACAGCGTGTATTTTGATATTACCTCAAAACTGTAACCATACATAGGTTATATGAATATAATATATGTTTGCATGTAGTGCTAAATATCGATACTGTAATGTAATTTTAAGTTATACGTAACGACAAAAAAAATAACACGATTTTTAGGGTTACATATTTTTTAGTATAGATGGTTCCTTTTTTACGTGCTAGTGTGAGAAGTGACTCATTTTACGTCAGGTCTAAAACTTCGGAGGGCCATTTATACTAAAAAATGTCGTACGAGACACGTGCAAAAAGGAAATTTGTAACTCGTGTCGATTTAAAACACTCCCTCCGGTCGTCTTTTAAAACATCGTCACTCGTTTCGAATTTCATGTTTTTCACACTTGTGTCGTGTGAAAAATGATGATGTACTATTAATTTATATGCGACCACTTCGATACCTCCTACGTATACTGGTGCAAGTGCAAAATCATCATTTTCCAGGAGAGCTGTTCAAAGGTACAAAGTTCTGTAACTAGCTCATACAATGAAATAATTTCGTGATATTTTCAAGAATTTATAACAAATACATTTTAATACAATCTACATAGGTATTTACTTTTTTGAAATAATTAGTAGTTTTTAAAAAAATGGTAGTTACACCAGTATACGTGAAATTTACGAGTTCTTGTTTTTGATGAACTGAGACAACTACCGTATACGTAGTATACTATGACTCGATGAATACGGATATATTTTTAGTGCCTTTGATGTATATTTTGTATCATGCACCGTAAATATCTAAACAAACCGGAGTTGTTGCTCTGATGTTTTTTATTGGTTAGTTTTCGCCTAATTTGTCACTTGTACCAGTATACGCCTAAATTGATTAATCATGTACCAGTATACGTTGAAGCTTTTTTTGTATGTAATGGGCATTGCAGGAAGTCTAAAAGTATATAAATACAAAGAAAAATAAACGCTTCAATTAAAAAAATAAAACTGATTTACCATCATTTT
The DNA here is from genome assembly GCA_025490895.1 of Thaumatotibia leucotreta. Taxonomy (NCBI): domain Eukaryota; kingdom Metazoa; phylum Arthropoda; class Insecta; order Lepidoptera; family Tortricidae; genus Thaumatotibia; species Thaumatotibia leucotreta. Next base: position 110,321 of record JALPQI010000909.1, on the reverse strand, counting down.
TAAATAAGTATATCTTTTATTATTCTTAGTGTCCTACCGGATTAATGGTTACTGGAAGAAAGTCTTGAAACAAACACATAGTTTTAATTTCAAGCAATCAAGACATGTCTTACAACATCAAAAGGCATTATAACAATTGAAGCGATTTGGGTTCTACTTTTCACTTACGATCAGGTGGAGTGGAGCCACTTTGTTATGCCAACATAAAAAAAAATGAAGAAAAACATCAACATAAATATTTCGGCGTTGCTTTTACAAAATAAATATATACACGAATTCGATGCCATACTTCAATACTTCTTAGGTGCGTACAGTAAGACGTAACTACTTAGTAATGAATTTAAGACTCAAATTAAAAGAAGTATATATTGTAACGACTAAGTAGGCTTCTTTCGTTTTAGTGTAAGTATGTCAAAATTCAATGTCTTTATAAGTAGCTGATATACTGTTTTTACTGTCTGGGCTATCAGACTTAAAATTATAAACGACGTGCCATTCGTCCATCCAATACTGGTGGTAGGTTTGAGAAGACGATATTATTAAAGACATTATATAGGAATTAGAAAACAATTTAAATGGTTACGAATATTATCCACTTGTTATTCAACATGGACCAAAGGGAATATTGTAAGCTCTGATTTCATTTAGTAATTAGAATTCTTAATATCGGCTCGCAAAGAATATGTATGCTTATGAGCAGCCGTCGGTATCTTCTTACCCCTTGACTTAGCGTTCCGATAAACATAGTTTGTCCCTTTCGGTCTTATCCGTACATATATAAGGTGGTTAGCAGGCAAGCGCTCTGTCTAAGCTTCTACATTGATGTACTTCTAATATATTGTTATTGAACACGGGACACTCGAAATACATAAGACGGTTATGAAAAAAATGTGGGAAAATTAAAGAACGTCAGTTGTGTTGCTGTGTTATTACATATTTGAAAAACACACTACCTAATTGCTGGCCAGATTCGTATTCGTATTCGGCCTTGCTAATATTCAGCTATCTATATTAGCTTAGCTGGCAAGCAGTAATCTACTATTTTTTTATATTTAGTCAGGTAGGTAGGTTACGCATAATTCATTTAATTTAACATAACAACTAATCAAATAACAACAATATTGCTAAATAATAGAGCTTACTTTTATGTGTAGATTTTAGAGTGTTGCTCGCGCATACTGGTATAACTTCCGCCTGCGGTGATAAGTGTACTGCGTATAGTGGTACAAGTCACTTAGCTCAGTATACGACGTTCGAACCAAAAAAAAGGTGTTAGTTATATCAGTATACGCCACTTTATTTCAAAAACTAGCGGTAATTTCGCCACAAAAATTTTATAGCTTGTAGATATAATTATTTTGAACCCAAATATGCAAAAAAACGAAAATGGTAAAAATGTCACTTGCACCAGTATACGTAGGAGGTATCGACTTATTCGACGCATGGAAAAATCGCACAGTCTTTGGCAGATGTGACAATAAAAGTTTTAACCTTAATCGCTCGTATGCCGGAACGTGGATTCGCGTACGAGAAAACTATAAGAAAAAATATTTGCGGCATACGAGAGGTTAATTCAATGGATTATTTTACTGTACAGTCGAAGTCAAAGATATCATTACGGTTTAGGTGCTAAAAATATATTTATACGACCTTAATGTCAAGGCAATCATCATCATCATCATATCAGCCGAAAGACGTCCACTGCTGAACATAGGCCTCTGAAGTGGCAGTGGGCGGGGCACATTGCGCGTAGAACCGATGGCCGTTGGGGCGGGAAGGTTCTTGAGTGGCGGCCACGTACCGGAAGGCGTAGCGTGGGTAGGCCCCCCACAAGGTGGACTGATGACCTGGTCAAGGCAATAAAGTCGCGTAAATATATTTTTGGCCCCTAAACCGTAATAATATTTTTGACGTCGACTGTACATAAAATGAATCAACATCGTTACAAATGAGTATACCAATTGTCAGTAGACTCTAAATAAAAAAACCTAAAAACTTGCATTATTCCATAATCACGATCTTTTAGAACACAATCTTGGTTTTATTGCATACTTACTTAAAATTTTAAATCTTGGGTTTACATACATTTTTAGTTTAAACTGTTGATATTTATTAGTATTATAGTATTAGTACGTAAAAATATATCTGCGAACATGTTTCGTGATAGGGTGAATTGCTAGTAACTGGCCACCCTCCATTAATTGGCCACCTTATACCTACATACATATAAAAAAGAACTCTATGTACCGTAAACCGGGGTTACTTTGATCAATTTTGAACTTTTAATGCATTTTCTGATGAGATTAATGAACATAAAAAAAATTAAATTAAGATATAATAATCGGATTTTTCTCAAGAATCAACCTGCAAAATATAAAAAAAATTAGGACCTTTATTTAACGAAATAAAAAATAAAAACAACGTTACATTGAGAATGGGGTTACTTTGATACCACCTCTGTTTTTGGTGCAAATTGAAAGTAACCCACCTAAAAAGCCCGTAAAAAATAAAAAAATAAAAATCGGTTCAGTACTTTTTTATTAGGGTTCCGTAGCCAAAATGGCAAAAACGGAACCCTTATAGATTCGTCATGTCCGTCTGTCCGTCTGTCCGTCTGTCACAGCCAATTTACTTGGAAACTATAAATGCTACAGTAACGAAATTTGGTAAGAATATGTGTTTTATGAACCGCTACAGGATAATGATACTAAATTGTAAAAAAAACCATTCGGGTGGGGGCCCTCCATACATGTAACTGAGGGAAAGAAATTTTTTTTTAGCTGTATATAACGTGTGTGTGGGGTATTAATAGAAAGGTCTTTGAAAGTAATATGAAGGTTTATACATCTCATTTTTATTTAAGCAAATCGTTTTCGAGATATCAGCTCTCAAAGTCTGAAAAATGTGTCTCCCCCCCTCTATTTTTTAAACTACGCGATATAAAATTCTAAAAAAAAATATATGTTATGCACATTAATAAACTCTATCAACGATTTTTGGTTTGATTAAATTATCTCCTATACTTTTTGAGGTAGGTTGATTTTACTGTATTTTTTAATAATAAATTGATACGGAACGCGCGCGAGTCCGACTCGCACATGGCCGGTTTTTTATATGTATTTTTAACGTGTGGGGTTACTTTCATCCCATACTAAATTATACAAATTAATAATTTTAGGTGGCTAACTAGTTTTTTTAATTAGATATGATACAGGAACGTAACTTATGCAGGTACAAAAGTATAATATCTTTAAATGCCTTTTGATCGCAGAGATAAATTAGCCTTTTCTAATAATCTCCTTATAATAAGTTAAAATGTAACAAAAAATTTAGATTTCTTGGTATATGTGCCGCTCCACGCAACCGATTAATCTAAAATAGTATCCCCTTTGAGATAAGGTATAAAAAAATAAAAAATCTAGGGCCATATTTTGAATTTATTATTATATCAATTTCACCACGTATAGATGATCAATGACACCCCAACTCATAGATGCCCCGGATGCGCGGACAATTATAGGTATAATAATGATTTCTTTTTTCATACTTACGAATAAACAATCTTTACCATAAAGCATTTAAAATATTCGTATATTAATTTCAGATTAATGTACAGTCAAAGTTTTGAAGCCATAAAAATCAGGATCAAAACCGTACTTAAAAATAATATTTTTTTCTAGACGATAATGATAGCTTAGCACTGGCACTTGGGTACTATTTAGTAAAGCAATTGTTAGTGTAGCTAATAGTGAAAAAAATAATGCTAATAAATTTTTCGATTCATTAAAATATGCAATTTTGTAGTCGGCTGAAGTTGTTATCAAAGTCAACCCGCAAATCAAAGTAACCCCATTTTACGGTCCTTATAATTAGAATTCATTTTGGAAGAGGGAGAGTGATTGACATTGATATAACACATCGTTCTAAAATAAATTCTAAATTCTAACTATAAGAACGTAGATTACATTTTTATATAAGGTGTCCAGTTACTGGAGAATATCTCAAAGACGTCAAATGCTATGGAAAGTCAGCCATATTTTTTTTAGATTCAACTGACGATAAGTATAGCTTAAAATAAACTGTATTCCTAGGGTTAATATAAATTGAAAAAATATACATTGGAATATGCAAGCTAAATTAAAGCTGGAAATTCATATAGGTAGGTACTTATTATTCATAATAACCTCATTTTCATTAAACGTTGCAAGACAACGATTTGTTATAAAGCTAAGTGAAAGCGCTTTTATTAAAACCATTTATTTCGCATTATTGTTCTCATAACGTTTTGCGATATTTATCCGAAGCAAGTGCTTTTAAGTGAGCAAATGCAGGGAACCTTAAATTGTATAACAGGAAGATGGCTAGACAACTAATGGGTTTCTTATTGTATTTTGTATACTTCTGTTTATTGTTGGCACGATTTCTGTGGATACCTACATTGTTGTGAATAACGGCTCTCAGTATCAAATGGATACTTACAATATTTTTTGTTGAACAACCCATAATAAAATTGTTTATGATTTTTTTTTAGTTTTTTTAAGTAGTAACATTACTATTAACCTCCATAAGAGTCGGATAGATGTGGGAAAATTTTGAGATTCTGCCAAATCTCCCCATTTTGCACACACGCACACTACCGTAAAACGAGGAATGACGGGGTAAATAGGAATGTAGAGTATGTCCTTGGCTAACCGACCAGTTTACTCTACATTCCTATGTACCATGTACCCCGTCATTCCTATTTACTAATTTTTACGATACTTCTATTACGGAGTCGGGTCTTTGAGCCTTGCTGTTTTTTTAATGCCTCCACTACAAATCTGTGGGTGGGTCCGCGAACGTTATCTCCGGATGCATCCGCGGACGTGTAGAGGGGGTGATTTGGTCATCTGCGGTAAGTATTTGACGTCCACGGACGCGTCCGCCACAGATCCGCTTGTTGTCGGTTTTTGTGGCCCGGATCAACGGGTTCAGGGGCGAGCATCCGGCATCGCCACCACACGTCCGACACGCCGTGAGTCAGCCGCTGCTGTTCTATTTCTATGTAGGGTAAGTTGTGGATCAATGAAACAACTAAATTTCAAACCATTGTATCTCTGGTGTTTTTGAAGTTACGAGTGAGATATTGTGTTCGAAGATAAACAATTTAGTTGGCTATCGAATCGCATTCTTGGTTTCTAATTATATTCAATAGTATATGTGTTATGCAACTTTAAATGAAAAATGAGATTTGTTTCATTGTGTCCTAGGAGCATGTATTCAATGAAACACCTGAATTTTTACATTGAAACAGATGTAATAAATCCAATGAACTATGAAACAGACTTAACCAACATTGGAACTGTGTTATACAGGGTGTAAATTTTTTAACTGACAACATTTTAAGGATATGATTTTTCTGGCTATATAAAAAAGTAATAAAACATCAAAAATCGTATTTCGTTTAATTAACCTTCACTTATACGCCTTTAATTCAGTCTCAAAAAATCTTTAACGCGTGCGCATACCTACGCCGCGCGCCGCCGCTGCACAGCGGTGACGTCACGCGCTGGGCGAGTGGCTCGATAGGGCGACACATCCATAACTAAACACCGAATTGAATTCAACTTAGGACCGACAAAAATACCGACTATTACGTTATTAATAAAATTAAATAAAGTGTACTGCATTGATTTTCCTAAAAAAAGTATTTTTGGCGTATTTAAAAAATTGAAATCAACAAATGTACAACGATTGTCAAACAAAATCAGCCTATTCTACCTAATTAAATTAAATCTAAGTTACCTTAAGTAATTGTTCAAAGTGTCCACCACGTTGGGCTTGGCACAACAACACGCGTCGTCTTAAATTGTCTTTCAATCGTAATAAAACGTATTCGTTTTGTCGAACTGTTTCGAAAGCCGCGATTATTGACTCGCGTAACTCGTGAACATTGTTTATTTCGTTCTCCCGGTTTGTGTACACTAAACGTTTCACTTCACCCCACAAGAAAAAGTCTAATGGCGTAAGATCAGGTGATCTTGGTGGCCAGGGTATTGGTCCAGCCCGTCCTATCCACTTTTCACCAAACTTTTGGTCGAGGTACTGCCGCACTTGAACGGCGAAGTGAGGAGGTGCACCATCTTGTTGGTAGTACAAGTCACGAGACAGGTGTTCGCCTGTCAGGAAACCTCACGCGATACGTCCTTCGTGCAAGAAACACATTATCACCACACTCAACATAAAGTCTCACCATGTCGGTGTATTTCCGATTGGAAAATTCGGGCATTGCGATTGCGCGACGTGGTTCACGCTAATGCACAAAAAAATGACGTGTGTACATTACCGGCGCGGGCGCACGACTAATTTAATTTGCAAACAAACAACTTTTTTCTAAGTAACTAGCCCTGGTGCAAGTGAGAGGGGCGGTGTTTAGGGGGCGGCGGGGGCGTTATCGGTCGACTCGCGGCAAGCTACTCGTCGCTTTTGCAAGCATTTTATTTACAGATGCATCGCCGCGCGTAGGGTGTTCATTATTTGTGAAAGTTTAGGAAAATTTTGGGTAAAATTAAGGTACACTTTTTTTTATTGATTCGGATTCAGTATCAGCTATATAATCACCTCCTTAAATATTGTCAGTTATAAAATTTACACCCTGTATGTAACATATATATAAGTACGCTTGCAATGAATTCAAAATAAAGGAAAGTTAATAATAACGGTAGGCTGGATTAGCTTTAGTTTAGTAGGATTCTAATTTGTTAAATGATTAATAAGACCACTGAAAGATATATGAAACCGAAAGAATGTTTGATTGTTTACAACCCAAGTTTCATAGTAACTTAACAATGTCGTCGATAACTGCGACATATTACAAAAAAAGTTATGTTTTATGTATCCTCGTAGTATGACTGCAACCCAGGCGAACGCAGGAGGGTCCTGGGCATCTCCGCGATAGATATCATACACTTTGTGACAACATAAATATCATGTTGTTTTATTGTGTACGTATGTTTTATTGTTAAACATTATTACTTAAACTATTGCCATCAATGAAACATTCAACTTTTTAAACTGTCCTATCTCAGCCAATTTGAAAGTTAAAAATCGTATATTTTGCCATAAAATAGACTAATAGTCATAATTATTTATGGTATGTAAAAAAGTGGCTCTAGTTCTGAAAATTGCGTATATACTCTTAAAATGTTTTTGAAAAAAGTGTATTGTTTCAATGTGTACTAATAAATAGTGTTCAGTGAAACACCGTGAGCTGATTCATTGTAAACTAAAAATATCACGGGTAACCAACATTGAAACAGAGTTACATAAAGTAAAACAGGTTATTATATATTATGTGGTTGTTCTTAGTAAATTTCTTGGGTAGATTAATTTATTAATGAATCTTTATGACATTGGCGCATTAAGCAACCGAAAAATGTATAATTCACATATTAATACAATATGTAGGAACAGAATGTTTTAAAACATAAAAAATATGTTTTATTACCACTATTACTAAACATATAATTTTACGAAATATTTAATATAAAATATAATTATACTAGTCAACCAAAAATATTAGAAATGTACTACTTAGACTCTCTTGTACCACCCGGGTTTAGCCAAATAACCAGGTATTCACCAGCAGGAGCTAAAGTGACCATTTTACTGGTCAGTGTTTAACCCTAGGTTATACAAGTGGGCCTTAATAGGTTGATAATGAGGTGCTAAACATGAAACATGCTTAAATAAACAGTCTCATAGAATAGTAACCTTTTGCAATTTTACATTAGGTGTACAATAAAACTATACAGTACACAACGAAAAATGGACATGTTTCATTGTACATTATATAAAAATGTTTCATTGTGAGACACCAGGGTATTATTTTAAACTAAATAAAAAAACGAGGCTAAAACTTGAACTAATTTTAAAAGTATTTAGCTCAAGATAAACTTGAATATATACACAACACGACAAAAATATAAATACTACCAAACAATTCTCTGTATTCTTACAAAAAATTACGAAATATAAATAAAAATTGTTACTTTTCTTGGTTCAATTCGCTTTGAAGCATGTAGCGACGTGCTCCGTTTGCGATCGTCGCTCGCACCCTGGGGAGTTGTGGAGGGTCCCTAAGCTCGTCCTTGTTTGATAGACGGGGCTAGCCGTCAAGGTCAGGTTTCCGAGATATCGCAAAGTTTCATTGTGTCCGTTTGTGTCAATGTTCCACAACTAACCCTACATATAGCCAGCATCTATCATATTTTCCTTTTCCACTTCTTCTTAATAACTCGACTGCGATGCATCATCAAGTATTGGTTATTGAACTCAGGCTGAACGATCAACAGACGTGTGGACGGTTGGTGAAGATTAGTATGCGGATGTATAGTTTATGCCGACGTCCACGGACCCATCCGGAGATGTGTAGTGGAGGCATAATGATAGCGTCCGAGTTTGCGATTTTTCACTAACCTCTTTTGAAACATTTAAGTTATCAAAGTACTAAATATGTAGAAAAAAATATAAATAGACTAAGGACTGATTTTTCAATCCCCAGTTAACAGTACCTGTCAAATAAATGTTAGCCCTGTCATTTTTTGACTGATAATTTTAGAAAAGGATGGGGATAATTTTAACTGACGGATAGCATTATTTGGTGATTGAAAAATCAGCCCTAAAGGAATATTATAAGACTATCTTTGTCATTTCGAGTCCTTGTAATGTAATGCAAAACACAGAATTAATAACTATATGGGGTGCTACTGTGCGCTACTAAAAAGCTATTAATTTAAGCTTGGGCTAGCACATGTGGCATTAGACAGAAATTTCAAGCTTCTAGCGTCTACCCGTCTCTTTTTATCGAAAAGAGATGGGTAGAGCCAAGAGATCGTCTGTATTGCTGTCAAACAAGACGCACTTCGGCCTCAGAGTAGGTATAGAAGTAGTAGTACATTTTCTCTTTACCCTTTGATTGACATTATCCACGTAAACTGACATCGGACATGTAAGTAATTTAAAAGATATATAAAACTTAATTTAAATACACACATAATCAGGCTATATTAGTCCACTGCTGAACAACGGCCTCTCCTTAGTCTGCATGGACGCATAAGGAGGTAAATGCCCATAATCGGCACGCTGGGTAAGCGGATTGCCGATCGCAGTACTGTGTCCAGTCCACAGTCCACTATGATGATGCTGCTGCTCATCATCAATGGTAACGTACAAAAATAGTTCGGTACATCTATTTCCTCAGTAACTGTAATCCATTCTGTGTCATACCCTGTTCAAAGAGTAACTTCTTTACTTTTTCTTGGATTCAAAGAACATTTACATACATTTTGTGTTTTTTTATGACGCTTGCCACACGTGGTAACGCAGTAAGAATATATTTGTTACTATTCCAAATCTTCCCGTGGGTGTCGTAAGAGACGACTAAGGGATTGAGGTAGTTAGGTCAAAATTCTTTTCGTTGTCTTATTTTGTGTCCCTAAAAAATGTGACGCAGTGGTGATTTTTGTATGAGATGATGTTTTGTTTTCAATTCCTGATGTGTGGATTAGAATCTAACGTGAAAAAGAAATACCAGTGCATCGGATTTTTTAAATATACTGAGTCAAAACAGCAACTAATACTGTGACAGAGTAGTATGAAATAAAATAAGACAACGAAAAGAATTTTGACCCAGTTAATTATCACACATTCATTTATTGAAAATTGATGAATGGACAGCAGTGTCGTCATAGTGGAAACAATACTACGATCGCCAACCCGCTTGCCTAGTGTGTTTTTTATAAGCATCACCTCTTAATGCACTTGAATGTCACTGAATATTTGAAAAGATTGATGATGGGCAGCAGCATCTTCATAGTGGGCACGCTACTGCGATCACTAACCCGCATTCCCAGTGAGAGGCGATTATGGTTCTCCTAATGCGTCTATACGCGTAGTTGATGGGAGAGGTCTAAGTCCAGCAGTGAACTGAGAGAAGATAATGATTGACGTCATTTTGTTGTTTCCAAGGCAGTCACCTCCAATAATATATGATCAAGCGCCGGAGAAGTCAGTCTTCAGAGTTGCTATACTTAGTTCAGTAAGTACAATGTAACTTGAACATACTGGCGGCTGGCCATAAAATCTCACTAGTCTCTCTACAAAAGCTGTAAGGTGGAAGTACTAGTAAGGAACATGTCAACAGAGAATATTTATTTGAATTACGATATTTTGCTCATATATAAATTATTACAATACATAAAATATTGTCATGTGTTTTGGGAGCATTCCATGAAAACATGTCGTAAGCGACACTGTCTTTTCAATACTTTAGAAAAATTAAATTAGTAAGCTGAGTTACGGCATAATAATAACATATCAAGGCTTTAAGATTGACAGTGTTTCCTAACAGCTAGCATATTTTATTAGGGTAGCTACCATAGTGGGTCGGAAGCGACAAAAAGTAGATGTTTTCATGGAATGCTCCTTAATGGGATAGGAGTTTGTTAGTTTTGTTAATAGTTATTTATTATACAAGGGGGCAAAGTTGTTGTTTAACTGTCGTGCCAATATTGAGACCTGAGCTAGCGAAAGATTCCAAAATTGATCCACGAGCGTAGCGAGTGGTTCAAAAACTGGAATCTTGAGCATTGCGAAGGTCTCAAGGCACGAGAGTTGAACAAACTTTGCCGCCAAGTGTAATACAACTTTTTTCCCCTCACTATCGCGAGGAAATATGATTACAAATGTAAATTAACTTAAAGAAACCATTTGAAACTCAATGTCGAAACGTATCGTAGAATAGAGTTACTTCTGGAAATTAAATATAGCCAATGGCTTACAAAGTCACCCATGAGAACGACCAATTTAACATGTGAGCTCCGATTGCGCATGTTTACTATGGTCATACAGATCCACTTATACTAGGCAGTAGGGGGCTATAGGAATTAGAGCAATGTCAAATTACTTTATTCACAAGAGTGTAAAAAGCGTTTTTACCCGCTCGTATTAAACGATAAACGAGCGCTTTACGAGCTAGTGAGGGGAAAATAGTATTTATTTTATAGGGTAACCATTACATCTGGGTGAATCAACTTTTTTTGTCTGTTATTGCCATAATTACGGTCACCTGAGTCACGCTGGTTTTATGTAAAATTATGCTACTTACATTATGAAAAACATACGTTTTGTCGGAGATATGAGTTACTAAATCTAGAAAACGATAAGCAATGTTTTGCTTGGAGTGGTCTTTGCTTGGTCCATGCAGGTTTGCAGGTAGATGATACCAACCTATGAACAGGTGGCTGGTGACCTGACAGTATAAAAGGTCACTACTGCAGTGTTCATCAATTCATTCCCGTGTTAGACATAGAACGATTCACTCTTGTCTTGTTATGTGAAGGGTTTACATTCTTACGAAGGAAGTTATTTCTATGGGGTATGCATCCTATGCATGGACGCAAGCTTAGAACTCTCCATTCGTTTTCTACTACTGCGTAGATGCGTAGATACAAGATTCTGTAACAAGTAACAAGTAGCGAGGCCTCTTAGCTCGGCTGTCATTAGGGTTCCCGATATCAGCAAGTGGGATAGAATCAAGGCTCACGAAACAGTGAGTACTGGTATTGTATCACATGTAAACGGTAAGGTTTAAAATCGACAACAGTTGGTAAGGTAATGATTGTTTTCAATGTTTGCAGTTAAGTTTGATTTGAGTCGTGATTTAGAAAACTGCAATGTTCTTTTTTTTGGTGATTACTGTTGTAAGAAAACATGTGGGTAGTTATCCTACCCATTTGACAAAAAAAAAGAAATAAAAACAGTAATTCTAGTGATTTCAAAGTATATCATGACCCATACTTATTACTTACTTAGTTGTGAAATACTAGCAGTACCAAAATATGGGCAGGTAGCCCTTTGTTTTGTTTTGTTTGTAGTGTGCCAAAAATTAATTCTTTGTCGTGACAAACATTTTCTATCCGTGCCTGTTGTGAAAACTTTTCTATGCGTGTGAAATTACCGTTACAGATGTTCAACCTCAAGATCACTGTGAGAGTGGTCAGCGGTTTCGTCCATGATGACTATGCTGTGGTGATGACAATTTATTGCAAGGTGTACACGAAAATAAGAAAAAAACAGAAATAAAAGGACAGGTTTCGTTCCAATTGTTTTAATGCAAAATTCGAAGTAGTCATTTAAAAATTAACGGTTGACATTTGTTTGTAGCGTGAAGTTTTGTGTCCTCAAAACGTTTTATTATTTGCGAGATTAACTTGGTTGTAGTAAAGTGAAGTCCATCATTATATTAATGACAAAGTGTACTAGATGCCAATACCCTAAACTTATCTTTCTAGTCTCGTTAGAGCCCAACCTCATCGGGCTGAGCCCGCGTGCAAATTATTTCTGTGATGAAACTGATACCGTACAATTTGATATTTTCAGTTCAACATGGTTAACCAGAGCAACCTGCCGGCATCATGGCTGTTGCTGTCATCACGTCCCGACGGCGTAGCAGAGGAAGACTGGTGTCGCTACTGCCTATCGTGAACACGTGGTACAACGCGTGGCGTGCAACCATTACAACAGACAGTGTTGTTGATCCGGTGAGAAGTTCACATTTTGTTGGGCTATTTGAGCCCTGGGCTGATTAGTGAAACTAATGTTGTAGTAGTCGTCGAGAGCTTATGCTTTTGAGTTTATCAAATTGAAAAGGCCGATGATGATGAAGGTCATGATGAAGGTCATGATGAAGGTCATGATGAAGGTCATGGTGAAGGTCATGATGAAGGTCATGGTGAAGGTCATGGTGAAGGTCATGATGAAGGTTATGATGAAGGTCATGATGAAGGTCACGATGACGGTCACGATGAAGGTCACGATGAAGGTCATGATGGTGGTCATGATGACGGTTATGATGTTGGTGGTGATAGTCGTTTCTTATTATTTGAGCTGTCAATAGTTTCAATTTGACTACTTTAGTTCAATTAAAGTTGTGGTTTTAATTATTGGAATTAGTCATTTAGTTTGCAATCGTAGAATGAAACTTTTTACATTCAATTTGGTTACGTTTTCTCAGACTGCATACACCATTTTATCATTCGTAATCGTAGGTGTAAAATCGGATCTATTTTTCCGTCTCCGTGCGGCCACGATTGTGGGTGGCATGCGTTTGGTTTGATGGTGTAATCGGTCGATGTGTTTTTGGTTTGGTTACGAGTTACGAGGTAGACCAATTATTGCTGGATGGAAGCAATTGTGGTTTGGTTACCGGATGGAGGTAGACCAATTTTGTTGTTGCTGGATGGAAGCAACTGTGGTTTTGGTTACCGGATGGAGGTAGACCAACTTTAGAGTACTGTAACCTATTTGTCGTTTTTGTTGAACAGTTTCATTTGACAATTGCAGAACTATGTCTGTTACTGGCTAGTAAAGTAGTAAGTACATAGACTGACTAGTCTATTCGAATGTTAATGAAGTTGATTTTAATTCCCTGGGTTGATTAAACGAGTACCTAAATAATTTTTAAATTTAATGAATTCAAATCATCACTCATGTGAGCTTTCAATGGACCGACAGCAAGTCCGAGAGATTGAGCGTGATCTAATAATCGCATCGGAAGTTCCGAAGCATGTAAAAGGTGCACGTGGACTGCTTTTTATGTGCAGTATACTCTTTGCGAGGAGTAGCACTTACGCGGCTGAGATGGTTAACTTCTGATAGGTTATTGGATCCTAACAATCCGATGGACTGAAATGAAATCGGATGGTTATGATGGTTACCTGGTTGAGTAATTTACGTTTTTGTTTGAGTCGAGAGGTTGACTAATTTGAATCATTCATTAATTGAGATCATTTTGGTAATGCCACAAAAGAAGTTATTGTTGTTAAACGGGATGAGGTGACTATGTCACAATGTGAGTTTCCGATAGACATAAACGTGACTTGTGTTTCCTTAATTTTGATTTTACTGGTAACTGAAACTGAGCTGGTGGCACTATCAAAATTGTCTAACAAATTGAAGTTCATAAATGATTGAATACAGATAACATTTTGTTGTTAATGAAAATGCTAGAAAGCCAAGTCCCACGTGAAGTAGATGAAGATTGTTGTGGCATGAAGGATGAGGTTCTCAGTTCGGTTGGTCGACCGTACCAGAGGTTTGATCGTAGCCGTAGCCCGTTAGAAGTCGGTGTCTACCTCCGTGGGTACGCGGTGCGCGATAAGCTCTGGCGGAGGTCGGGTCTTGTAGAGACCGTAGAGTCAGGGTTGACTCGGCGATCCCTTGGGGATGCGCGTAGTGTGTGGTTATGTGATAACCAATAGGCCACGAATGAGAGACCTGCTTCCGAACGTTTGCCGTCATGTGTTTTACGTAAAAGGTGGCTATGAAAGCCAGGTGGTACTTGTCTGGTCTTGCATTTAAATTGGTGGTAATGAATTGACTTTAAGTGATCCTAAATTCAGTTGCAAAGAATAAAATTATTTTCCTTGAGTTGAGTTGATTTTACGTAGACAGATAATTTGGTCAGGAGTAACCGAGTGGTGACAAAGATTACTGATGTACGTGTTTGTTTCAGATACAAGCGAGGACGCTTGTCTTGTCAGTATGGCCGTGTCGGAGATATGAGTTACTAAATCTAGAAAACGATAAGCAATGTTTTGCTTGGAGTGGTCTTTGCTTGGTCCATGCAGGTTTGCAGGTAGATGATACCAACCTATGAACAGGTGGCTGGTGACCTGACAGTATAAAAGGTCACTACTGCAGTGTTCATCAATTCATTCCCGTGTTAGACATAGAACGATTCACTCTTGTCTTGTTATGTGAAGGGTTTACATTCTTACGAAGGAAGTTATTTCTATGGGGTATGCATCCTATGCATGGACGCAAGCTTAGAACTCTCCATTCGTTTTCTACTACTGCGTAGATGCGTAGATACAAGATTCTGTAACAAGTAACAAGTAGCTAGGCCTCTTAGCTCGGCTGTCATTAGGGTTCCCGATCCATGGTTGTATGTGGCCCATTAAGGAAATGGCTTATTAACACTAGAAAAATACATGTTTGCAAAGTTTAAGTAGCATAATTTTGCATAAAACCAGCGTGACTCAAGTGGCCGTAACCATGGCAATAACAGACAGAAATCAGTTTATTTACTCATCTACATCTAGCGTTGTGTTTGATTTCCCCAAGATAATATCTCTAGCGACGTTCGCCACTGCCATGGCCTACATAATCAACGCCAAACAGAAGAAATTGGAATTCTCCAGAGACCGTGTAGGAGCCGCCCACTTCTTCATCTGCCTTTGCCTGTTTTCGTTGTCCGCTTACCAGGTCATCATTTCGGTGATGCTGATAGTTGTGACTAGGAGATCGAAAAACCGGCCTTCGTTATTATCGTCACCGGTTAGTGTGACTTTTTTTAAATTACATTGATTTAACTCCGTGCCTACATTACGTCAAAATTTGCCAAATCAAATTGGAAATTTATCTAATTGACATAGAGTTATAAAAAATATTGTCCCTTATGTCCTTTGGGTAGGACAGATGTAGGCAGGAGGATAAGGGTGAACCAACTTTTTCTGTCTGTTATTACACTTATTACCATGGCTACGGTATTCCGAGTAACCCTGGTTTTATGCAAAATTGTGATACTTAAAAGGAGTGCGCGAGCTTGAAGAATATCCTGGCTTAAAAATCTACGCCAATGGTTCCAAAAAAGCACTCGGTCACTTTTCCTTGCAGCTGTGTCGAAGGTTGAAATTGCCATGATGATTGCCAAACTGCGATAAGCAGACGACACTATAAGAAGAAGATGATACTTATATTATACAAAAAAAAACATGAATTATTCTGGTGTTAATAAGCGCTTTCATTATTGCGCCCACTACAAAAATGGACTACATGCATTTTTTCATAATTTAAGTAGCATAATTTTGCATAAAATCAGGTTTAATCAGGAGACCGTAACCATAGTAATAACAGACCGAAAAAAGTAGTCCTGTGGTGACGGCAGTAAGATTTGTTATCAGTGTCATCTTCCCTCTTCCCGTTGGTGTAGTAAGAGTCTAAAGGATTAAAGTGTCACTGATCATTCGATGATAGAAGATTGATGATGGGCAGCAGCGTCATCATAGTGGACACATTACTGCGATCAGCAATTTGCTTGTCCAGCGTGGCCTTTCTAAATAATTATTATCTCTGAAACATGTCGCGCGCTGTGATCAAAATGACATGAGACTGACCTTTTATTCATAATTATACCTAATTTGGTTGAGGTGATGAAGCTTTAACATAATGATCAAATCAATATATAAGGTCCTAATTTATTAGTTGCAGATATTTTAACACATGATACTTTACATTAAAATAATTAACTTTAAATATAAATTAAGAAATCTTTTCATGTAATTTTTTTGATTTTATTTTCCTAACAAAAAAAATAATTTTAATTTCGTTTAAAAAAAATCATCATGTGTGCATTATCACATGTCACAATAACACTGTCTGTCATGTCATTAAACGACATAATTCAACGGAAAATAATATGACATTGACAATCAAGTAGGTATTTAATTTATCGACGAGAAGTGGCCAGTTCCAGTTAAGTGGTACGTAAAAGAGGTACTAGAATCTGTTCAATGAGTTTTCATTTAATAATCACATAAACAGGGTGTTTTTACGTAGGAATTTTGTTTTTCCGTTGTCTCCAAAAAACATCGTAAAAGCTATAATGTTTCACGGTTTAATATACTCCAGAGACCGAGTACTATCAACTGTAAAAATATCTGCATCTAATAAATTAGGACCTTGTATAAACTAGTATCCTATACGTCTTCGTAAATTATAACAATTGAACGGCGGCTCGACTCTATGCAAAATATTGAAATTTTTTTGACCCTTTGTCATTATGCTCTGGGTTCAATTTCAAAAAAATATATTCATCGATAGTGCGAGTAGAGTTGCTGCCGCGTTGGCGTGAAGTTGTTATAATGTACGACCTTTAAATAACGTATGCATAGGCCAGACGGCTGACAACCACCGTTTCTGCGAGATGACTTTGGCAGAAGCGATGTAGAAGCGCGGCTGGCTACATGGTTTACAACAAGGCCATAACTTCAGTGTGTTTGTGGCGCTTGTGGTTGGCTAACGTGTGTAAAACTATTGTAAACATGTGTACAGAAACGTCTTGGCTCCTTGTTTATCAAAATTTCAGAAATTTTGAGCTTGTTTTGCTCTTTTGTGTGCAATTGAAGCAAACAATCTTTAATAAAGATAAAGAATCTTTTCGCATGCGTGTGCACTCGGAACGTGCGGCTGAGCGACTTCGAGTGGCTGATCACCAGCGATCGATTTTTTGGATTCACCCGGCGGGTCTCCTGTAGTAACTTGAAAAATAAACTTTAATTATTTACACGTATTTCCATGCAATTTGCCATGTTATTGGTCATAATGTAATATAATAGTATTATTTTTTGTATAGCCACACCCGCAATTTTTTATACGCGAAATCCCGCGAGGGTGAATCCAAAAAACCAATCACTGCTGATAACAAGCGGCTAGACGATTGTAAACCACTGCGTCTGCCAACGGTTGGCAGAGCACGCCCGTGTGCCAAGGGCGTTTAAAGGTCAAGCAGAATTTGGTTTCAACCACTTGCTACATGGTTTAAAACCACTGTTTTTCTACCGAGGTCATCTTGCAGAAGTAGTGGTTGTCAGCCGTCTGCAAGATGACCTTGGCAGAAGCGAGGTAGAAGCGCGGCTGACTACATGGTTTACCACAAGGACAAAACTTCAGTGTGTTTGTAGCGCTCGTGCTAGGCTAATACTATTGTAAACTTGTGTACAGAAACGCCACGGCTCCTTGTTTATCAAAACAGAGCACGCCCGTCTGCCAAGGGCGTTTAAAGGTCATGCAGAATTTGGTTTTAACCACTTTACATGGATTAAAACCACTGTTTTTCTACCAAGATCATCTTACAGAAATTTGTTGGTTTTTGTTGGTTGTCAGCCGTCTGGCGCATGCTTTAGAAGTAATCGTTACTTCCTTGGCATTTTGTATTACAGCCAACCAGATGTCTACACATGACGTACATCGTCTCAGTATGGTTTATATCCCACCTCAGTATTCTGCCGACGTATTGGGCCCTGTACGTATTGGAGATCGTGGTAGCACTGGCAGCGGAGAGATGTGTGCTAGCTGTGTGTACTACAGCCTTTAACTTCACCTATCAAGGTAGGCAAAATTTTGTACAGTTGCTGATTTCTAAGAATGAACATTTGACAGTTTAGAAGTGCGAAAAACATGAAATTCGAAACGAGTAGCTATGTTTTAAATCGACACGAGTTACGAATTTCTTTTTTGCACGTGTCTCGTACGACGTTTTTTAGTACAGATGGCCCTCCGAAGTTTTGGACCTGACGTAAAATGAGCCACTTCTCGCACTAGAGCCTAAAATAGGCATCATCTGTACTAAAAAAAGAGCTTTACATACATGACTTTTAGACTAAAAATGGTGAGTCTTACCCTCATATTAATAAGATTAATCTATAACTGCCAAAATTTCATTCTTAGAAATCGGCAATTATATTGTCGTGGTTACGGTCACCTGAGTCACGCTGGTTTTATGCAAATTTATGCTAAATTAAACTATGAAAGACAAGCATTTTCCTGGTGTTCATAAGCCCTTTCCATTATGGACCACCTACAAACTAAACTTGGTCTAAATGCATGTTTGCATAATTTAAATAAATATATTTTTTAAATAATTTCCCGTAGAGCGTGACTCAGGTGACCGTAACCATTGCAATAACAGACAAAAAAAATTGATTCATTCAAATAATAAATGTTATGTATAAAAGAAGACATTATTTTCAGTCTCCATAGTTCAGTTGGCAGTTACCCTGCCTGGCATAAATATTAGACAGACAGATATATTTATATAAAATTAGATATAATGAAAAACATAGAAAAAAACATGACTAGAAAGAAATATTTGTGATAACCACACATAAATATCCACTGGGATTCGAACTCGGGACGTCCAGTTTCGCAGGCAGGATCACTACCTACTGGGCTACCGGAAGCTGTTAATAGGGATGATAATAGGGACTGATGACTATAATAGTTAATAGTACATTGTGCATTAAGGGAGGTAAGTACTAAATTACTAACGAGAATGTTAGAATACTAACTCGAGAACCCTACGGCGTCGGGCTTTTAATGACTCGAGTTAGTATTCCGCTTACCGCCCGTGATGCATACAATGTTTTTCATCACACTTGCCGCCAAACAAATAAGTTTTCAGACAAAATATTATTAAATCACGTACAGACATTTATATTACTCCCTAGGGAATTTCGCTTTTCTATTACTACTGCTACGCATGCAAGCAATGGCGCGCTTTGACAGCAAGTGTGATGAAATAGTACATTGTGCATCAAGGGAGGTAAGTACGGAATTACTAACGAGAGTATTAGAAGCCCGACGCCATCAGGCGGAGGGCTTTTATGACTCGAGTTAGTACCTATTCCGCTTACCGACCGTGATGCATACAATGTTTTTCATCACACTTGCCAACCGAAAAATAAGTTTTAAGACATAATATTATTAAATGACGTGCTGACATTTCTATTACTCCCTAGGGAATTTCACTTTTCTATTACTCCCGTTATGCATGCAAGCAATGGCGCGCTTTGACAGCAAGTGTGATGAAAAATAAATTATTTCATATTGTGCACGACATAATTTGTATTTCTCAAAAAGTTTATACACCGTGGTTTTTTTTCATTCCGTTAAATTTAACAGGCTGCTGGGTAAGTTAATTGGAGTTACCTGGTATATAGCTTTTAGTCGAGCTTTTAATTTCAGGTGACTGACGGCACATGTCAAAATAAGTAGTATTAGGATGTAATAAAGGTTGCAATACACTTGTTCAGTCATTAAACTTATTTTTTAAATAACTCAATAACAGTAAGAGTTAAGATACTAGTTTCTTAGAGAAATTGATTATTTTTGACCTAAATAATCTTCCCTTTAATTTAACGGAAATCAATAAAAACGCGGTGTATATTTGGATCACGTCTACGATATTGATAAAAATTGGTATATGCTGAGCAAGATCCACATTTTCCAAAATGTCCCAGAAAATTAGTACCTATGGAAGTTTCCTTTTTCGTTACCGGATTCCTGTACATACATTTTTGGTACCGTAAACTGGGGTTACATTGATCAATTTTTAAAGTTGAAACTTCAATATCTTCTAAAATTAGGCGTAAAAAATTCCAAAAATAAAATAGTAACATCAACTTTTTGTTATCTTTCTCGGTAAAAAAAATTGAAACACTACTTTTAAAATGTATGAAGATAGAAAAATAAAACGTTGTGATCAAAGTTAAACTGACATTGGGGTTACTCTGATACCTTATGTTTTTTTGAGGGTAATTGAATGTTAACCCTTACAGGAGTACTTTCTTCTAAGGAAATAAATAAATCCGTTCGCAGTATCAAAAATTACAACAATTTACGTCGTTTTGGGGTTATTTTGATCAAATATTTGTGATCAAAGTAACCCCGAAATAAAATAAAAAACTTCCGTATTTAACTTTATTAAAAACAAAAATCAAACATTGAAGAGAGAACAATCTTCTTATAGAATAAACAGTCAAATGGATAGACATACCAAAACCAACTTTACGTAAGATTCTGATCAATGTGAACCCATGTAGGTGATCAAAGACACCCCATTGAATAAAAACAATTGTTATAAGTACTAAGTTTGAATTGAAGACCCCAAAACGTTATATTGGTATACCTAAACACACTTGTGACAAGTTAATTGTGATTAAGAACCGTTCACCTCACTACCCTTATTGTTAGTTTAGAAGTTATTTTACACACAAAAATAGCAATAAGAATACGTAAATATAAATATGTGATTCGCTATATTAACGGCCGTACTCACTTAATGTGTGTCTAATCCATTAATAAGGACAACTATCGTTCTTACCAGACTAAAAAAAATATATACGAATGCGTTTGGTAACGAGAGATATTCGCGATTAAAAAATAAAAGAAGTTTTTATCAATGTAACCCCAAGGTTCAAAGTAACCCCAGTTTACGGTAACAAAAAAAGGAATGATACAATTTTTTTGAGAATTGCTCTAATACACGAACAAATCATTACTAAAGTGTAGATTGCAGTAATTTTTGTACAGAACTTCTATTAAATAAATTGGAAAGAACTTAAAATAATAGAGAGTAGGTCATTTGACAGTACACAAACGTGACGTCACCTTTATGTATTTCATACAAAACTTCATGGTGGGGATAGTTACGACAGTCGAACAAATGTCGATTTGCTTTGCCATTCATCATGCCTATTGTATGCTATTATTAATCTTTATTTATTACAGAAAAAATATTTTTGTGTTTCAGGTATTTTCATTTATTTCATCACAGTCACGTGTCGTTTTCTGAAAATAAATGGATTATAACACATCTGTACATGAAGTTTACTTGTAAAACAGGTACCTATCACTTAGTCAAGTAAAGTCAAATCAACTAAAAAAACCGGCCAAGTGCGAGTCGGACTCGCGCGCAAAGGGTTCCGTACCATTATCAATTTATTATTAAAAAATAAAGTTAAATCAACCTACCTCAAAAACCATAGGAGATAATTTAATCAAACCAAAAATCGTTGATAGAGTTTATTAATGTGCGTAACATATATTTTTTTTTTATTTTATTTGAAAAGTAAAGGATACGTTAAGTTTTACTCGATACGCCATTCATTCTATCGCGCTCGCTCTGGCTTATTGGAGCGAGCGCGATGGCCTGCTTTACTTATCAAGTAAAATCTACATAATCAGTAGAGAGCGGATTTCAGGTAGCGATTTAAAGAATAATGTGGATATGACTGTCATAAATTTATTATTATTTCTACATACAAAAAATGTATTGGGACCATTAAAGTTAAACTATTTATCGATGCTTTTGTGAATAAGTTTATGATGGTTATAAATAAATAAATAAATTATAAATATTAGATGTCATATACCAACTATATGTTACTTATATTTGACATCTAATATATATAATTTATATAGTATTCAGTAGTGTGACTACTGGGGAAAAATAAAAAGTACAAATCAAAATATTTAGTTAATAAATAATTTGATTTGTGTTTTCGCAATACGTTCAAATAAAAAATGTTTCGTCATTTTTAATAGTACATTTCCTAACTAGTGCAAAAAAGTTTTTTCACGTGTAAGAGACGATTTTTTTCATAACAAGTGCGTCAAAAAGAGAAATTACCGCGCGCGAAGCGTGCGCAAAGTTCGTTTTTGCGCACTAGTTAGGAAATATATTTTATTATTTAATGCGAAGAAGATCTTAAATAGATAAATAAAATATTTTAAAAATTACTAAACATTTTTTTATTTATTTATCATAAATTGTGCCTAATATTCACAAAAGCATCGATAAATAAATAGTTTTACTTTTATGGTCCCAATACATTTTTTGTGTGTAGAAATAATAATAAATTTTATGACAGTCATATCCATATTCGGTTGGATGCGGGTGGCGCAGGACCGGTCATTGTGGCAATCTTTGGGGGAGGCCTATGTTCAGCAGTGGACGTCTTTCGGCTGATATGATGATGATGATGATGATATCCATATTAATCTTTAAATCGCTACCTGAAATCCGCTCCCTAATCATCAGCCTATAATAGTCCACTGCAGGAAGGCCAATCTTCTTAACTATGTGTAGAGACGCATTAAGAGGTAAATGTTCATAATTGCCACGCTGGGCGTTTTGGCAACCGCAGTAATATTTCCACTATGATGACGCTGCTGCCTCAATCTTTTATCAAATAATGGTCAGTGACACTTCAATCCCTTAGTCGACTTACGACACCCGCAGGAGGAGTTGGGGTAGTGACAAATGTATTCTTACTGCCGTCACCACACGGCCAAGCCAAGTAAAACCTAACGTCACCGATGAGTCTATATTAATTCGCATAATTTATTACGCATACTCCAAATTGGCATAGCTTTGTTAAGCATACTATTTAAGTGGCATAAGCATAATTTCGCATAAACGATTACGCATAATGTATTTACGTATAACGTAAACTGTCATAACGATGATTTGGAATAATTAGGATGAGCATAATACTAATTGGTATACTTATTGAAAGGTATAAAATATAACAGATAAAATAATAATGACCGATCGTAGACTGCGTAGCGAAACCGATACTATATAATATACCTAATATTTTTGCCAAGTTACTGTCGATTAGTACGTACTAATAATATTATTATATACTATATATTGCTTCCAATTTAAAACTAGTTTCGATTTTTTTTTACTTGTGCGTTGTGCGTAGGTTGGTAATAGTTAATGTTTAGGTCTTGACATATTTTATTGACTGACATACATGTATACCTACTTATATTTTTATAGTAATATTGATTATTTTAATTATTACACACATTTTTACCCTAGCAATTTAAAATGTTCATAAATACGGCGTGTGTATTTTATACGGGATACAGTTATCGTTTTGTGATCGTAAAAATCATGGTATAGGTAAATAGGTTCCCTAGATCGTATTTTAAGCATCATTAAAATATACGCCCGTATTAAATAGGTACACACTCTGTACTGTGCGCCTCATGCGCCTACCAAGATGTGATTTCTTTACTAATAAAATTGATTATTAAATACCTAATGTTTTATTTAATTGATTGTATCTGACGTGTTCATTAGGATTGTGTTGGAGATATCGACGAAAGCTAGGCTTCAACTTCGCTTCGTCGCTTCTGCTTATTAGTCTTTTGAACTTAACCTTACTGTCTTGTTTTTACCCTGATCTGCCTCATTCGCTTGATTTCTAAGTTTATGCTAATCCATATTAGGACGAATAAAGTTATATTTAATAATGTTATGCATATTTCAATTATGCATAATCAGTAATATGCGTATTAAGCATTATGGAATTTTATCATTTTGCCTATTCAATATTATGCTTAATTATTTATGCCAAATCCGTTATGCGAATTCATATTAGGACTATTAATATTAGGCATATTAAAGGGGACCCGTCACCGATACTTGCAAAATCATAGTACCGGATATTTTCAAGCGTATTTTACAAAAATGGGGAGTATTTATGAAGCTCCGAAATGGATCGATTTGATTTAGGATTCGGAAAAGACCCGAAAGACGTCCGAATTCGGACCAAAAGGTCCTCATCACAGAATTAGATTTGGATAGAAGAAACAAGTTCATTCAATTTTATGGCGGCCGAACGTGTCATCAGATTTTGTAGTGAAGTTGTTACTTGCCTATGATTTTAAATATGTCTCAGGTCCTTGAGTATTCATATTTTTTTGTGTTGTTGCAATTAATATTACTTAAGGAAGCATTATTCATGTTTTTGTTCACTTCAACTTACAAAATTTGACGCCCGAAAGCTGCAAGCTGCGATTAAAGACGAACAACTCAGTAGATTTCACTGAGTTCATTTGACACGCTAAGTAGATACGTTTGCTTGATCTATGGTATATATGACATCTGTGGTCCTCATTGGTAACACTGCTTTCTAGTGTTATATCAAATTTAAATTGCTACATAGCTACCTCCCTTGAAAATGACTTCCAGATGTATTTTTGGTTGCATTTTCCGGTTCGTATGCACTCTAATGCATTATTCATACAAGCAGCCACCGCATGGTCAAGTAAATAACTACACTATTTTGATCCTTAGTTCTCAGACTTAAGTGCTATATAAACTCTTGGACAGAGTGAGATGTAAATCTACTGAGACCGTTTTGCAGCTGTTTTTAAATTCTCCAGAGTTTGGTTGGATGTGTTATCGCAGCTTTATTTGGAAAACTATGTACAATCAGGGGCTAAAATATAATATATACAATTTTAGACTTTATTCTTTTAAGTAAAAAGTGTATACCTATTCATGTCCTTGACTCAAAATAACAACAAAATTGTTTTTCAGTACCAGATGGTTATTTTTTTGTCAGATCGAAACTGCTAAGTAAATATACAAAAAGGAAATATGTAACTCGTGTTTAACCCCCGTGAAATGACTTACCTTCGTGTTTGCCGTGTTTCGGGGTCAGCCGGTGTATTTACCAGCATCTAGCGGGCCAGCAAGGCGGTGGCAACTAACAGGTTACTAATTGTCTCCTGTTCGTTGCCGCCGCGATTTGGGCTCTACTTTTCACTTACGATCAGGTGGAGTGGAGCCACTTATTTGTTGTGCCAACGTTATTTTTATTGGGTCGGCAACGCGCATGTGACACCCTGAGGTTGCAGGCGCCCATAGGCTACGGTGGCTGCTTTCCATCAGGCGGGCCGTATGCTTGTTTGCCACCGACGTGGTATAAAAAAAAAAAAAACTTATTTTTTTTTCACTTCTATATCGTAATGTACTATTAGACACACTTGTTAACTAAGGGTGTCATTATACGCTGTAATAGATCGCCCTAGGGCTGTATTGGATTTTAAAGGTGATTGAAATAACTAATGCCAACCAAGCCAACCTACCTACTCTACCTAGCCAAGATGCCATTTTGTAAACGTATACGATGATAAGCGATAAGTCTCGTGACTATAATAATGTGTGGAAATGGTCACGTGACTTTTTGTCCGAATCTGTCGTTCTCATGCATTTATTACTTATCGCATATAGTAGGTAAGTATACAATCGTGAAATGGCATCTCGGCCAAACTTGAAATTTCGTTTTTGCACGTGTCTCGTACGACGTTTTTTAGTACAGATGGCCCTCCAAAGTTTTGGGCCTGACGTAAAATGATCCACTTCTCGCACTAGCGCGTAAAAAAGTTACCATCTGTACTAAAAATAGTATATTACTATAGAGGCCGGGACGAAAGGGGTTGCCGGCCGAAGACAGATAGGTGTGAGGCGGGCAACCCCATATTTCGGGCCGAGGTATGTATAGTACTTTTCTCAAACAGTATATTAGTTATTTGTTATACAAGGGTGCAAAGTTGTATTTTACCCGCGAGTATGAAATTTGAAGAGATTTTGTCGCAGTAAACTTACCACGAAAAAGTAAACGCAGCACGATTTTAACACATTCCTGTAGTTGCACACCAACGCCAATGCATTATTAAATCATTCTCATTCATTATTTTTACAAAATTATAACAGAACACCCTGAAAGTTGTTTAGTTTACTATTTTTGTGCGTGTTCGAATCGGTAAATAAAGATTATAACCTATAATATTCTTTGACAATGTTGACGTTGACATTTTCTGCGTTTTGTGATTGCATCTAGTCATCTTATCATCATTCACTAAAACAATTGTTACTTATGGAATTTTAGGATTTATATGTTAAAATCATCATATTATATAAAGGTTTGTATTTTACACTAAATTCTCAAACAAATTATTTAATTATCATTAATATGGAACATGAGCATTTTACGTTTTGTTATTCCAAAACCATGGTCATTACTTTGCCACACAAGTGAATAATATGCGTTTTTACACGTTCGTATTAAAGGATAAACGAGCACTTTACGAGCTAGTGAGGGGAAAAATAATTTATTACTTATCGCATATAGTAGGTATAGGAATAGGTACAGGTTTAGTTATTAAATAGCTGTAAAACTTTATGTTCACATAATACCTTGTAAACTGTGTGGAAGCAATAAATGATTGAGTATACAATCGCGGAATGGCATCTTTGCTAGGCCGGCAGGGCAGCATAATCATAACTCGCCTGGTCTTTCTCGTGAAATTTACGAATAAACTGAATTCCTAGCTAAATAAATTTAATCATGATTTTCTCAATAACTTCGCCTTTCACAGAATCTCCGATATCAGATTTATTAATCTCAACAAGAATTCTCTATAGTCCTCGAGAACGTAACCCGAGTTCAATTAGACTCTGAAGAGCAGAATAACCTGACTTATTTAATAATAATATGAAAATGTAAACGGTAAAATCGAAATAAACCTAAAAATTAACCGAACAACCCGTTTTAGAAATATTAGATTCCTTTACACTCCTTACCAAAGAGATTTGCGTTTTTATATTTGTTCTTTTTGCAGCTTGCTTAAAATTTTCTCAGTTTCGTGATAATGTTTTTATAATTTTGAATGAACGTTATGAAATTAAGCAACACAAGAACGTTTTAGTTGAAAATATTTAAAAAAATACAAGCTGGAAATGATGTTAAAAATAACATGGAAAGTCAAAAACCAAGCCGGTTCCTGTATTAAAAATCGGGACATCCATTTCGAACAACATTTCTTTTTTGTTATAGTTGTTGTAAAAACCATAACACAATGGATAAATATTATGGATAAAACAACAAAGGTTGGAAGTCATAACGGCCATAAGATAAAATATCGATAAGACTCGTGGCAATTAGACGCAGCCACGGACATCTCAAAGAATGACTTTTGAATATTTCAAATAATTTTGACCACTGGGAAGAGTGGGAAGCAAGAATCGCTTAGCACATTTCATTAACATTATACACTAACCCACTCGTATTACAATCTCGGTATACTTATAGTACAATGGTGAGGTAAGGAAGCATCAAGCTGCAACGTTATCGGCAAGTTGAGATCTTAATGGGAGATGTAGGGATGGGCCGTTACGGGGAACATTTGGGGTGGGGAATAAAGAAAATTTAATATAGCCCAAAATAATTTATTTACTATGAATGAAATATAGTGTATGTATCTGCAACACAGGCTTCGTCTCATACACATCTATGATGGAATCCGCAACAAGCTCCGTCATATTATCTACTAGCGACCCGCCCCGGCTGCGCACGGGTACTATACCTACATAAAAACCTTCCTCTTGAATCACTCTACCTATTAAAAAAAATCTCATCAAAATCCGTTGAGTAGTTTTAAAGATTTAAGCGTACAAAGAGACATCGGGACAGAAAAAGTGACTTTATTTTATACTATGTAGTGATAAGCTAATACGACAATATACGATAAGCTAAAGAAACCATCCCGAACCGTACCTGACCCAAAAGTCCCCATTACACTGGCCGCGTTGAATAGCCAATGAAATCTGTTGGACCAGGTACGATCTGGAACGAGGATCACACACCCTATTCTTCAGCTGTCGATCCACATCCCCAATGAATTTCTTCGCCTCAAATGGAATATTTAAATAAGTTTTAGCCAAACAAATACATTTTTACATACATTTTTTTTTATCGCAGGAGGTACTCTCTTTAAACTACGGCCTCACCGCCAAGTACGAAATCTGCAATTTCCGGGACTTTCTCTGTCACTCTAATGACGCCTTCGTTGGAGTAACAGAGACAAATCCCCGAAATTTACGAATTTGGGTGTTCGCAGTAGCAGGCCTGAATGGGATTAGTCGCCATGTTTAGACCAGCATTATTATTGTTATTGCATTTTCATACTAATTACATATGTAGAATGTATAAGACGATTATTGTCAATATCGCCATTTTATAATATTTACGAGTACTTAACTAATTTCACACGTTTTGTGAAAGTCGTAAATACAAAACGTATTACCAGAGTAAATAAATTACTTACCATTTACTTTCTGTTTTAGTCTGACGTGTAAGGGTGTCCCATTATCATCATCATCATATCAGCCGAAAGACGTCCACTGCTGAACATAGGCCTCCCCCAAAGATTGCCACAATGACCGGTCCTGCGCCACCCGCATCCAGCGGACTCTTACGACCTTCACCAGGTCATCGGTCCACCTTGTGGGGGGCCTACCCACGCTACGCCTTCCGGTACGTGGCCGCCACTCAAGAACCTTCCCGCCCCAACCGCCATCGGTTCTACGCGCAATGTGCCCCGCCCACTGCCACTTCAGTTTAGCGATTCGGAGAGCTATTTCGGTTACTTTGGTTCTGCTGCGGATGGTCTCATTTTTAATCCGATCACGCAGAGAGGGTGTCCCAATGCTGTGCAAATGCTTAAATATCTTTTAAGAGTATAGTTGTTAGTAAGTATACTTATTTTTCTTCTCTTACACAATTATCGATATCGATAAAATAATGTTTCTTTCACTAGCGAGATAGTGGTTTGTTTTGCCGCGGAAAAACCGGTCTCTGCTTATTAATTTTAAAAGTTACAGGGAAACATTATCTTAGCGCATCCCTATTGGGGTGAATGGCGTCCGGTGTATAAAATCGTTTCAGTACGCCCTCATCCGACAAGGAAAGCCGAGGTTATTTTCGTTCATAAACTTGTTATACAAGGATGGACTAAATTGAAATTTTATAATAACGACCCTGACCATAAATTGAGGATACCCCTTAAACTCAATTTTGGTCCTGAATTCGAAGGAAGATAGGAAATCAAGGTTTTTGAATCATGAACCTATTTCAATATTAGGACGGTGAAGAAAAATCGTGACGTTGTGAGAATTTTATTTGTATCTGAGCAATTTTTAAAAAGTTTGTACAGTCAAGTGCAAAAATAAATATATAATATGTATCGAAAGAATCCGCTCATAAACATGTTACGATGTTCTTATTACACAGAAGTAGAGTGCACTAGGACATATTTTTGGACATTTTTGTGTACCTACACCTTATTTTGTCATTGACTGTACGTACATTTGGATCACGTCTTCGATATAGATAAAAATCGGTAGACTGGTCGAGTGAATGATGCTGGGCAAGATCCACCACATTTGCCAAAATGTCCCGGAAAGTTTAAAATGGAAGTTTCCTTTTCTGTTACCATATTCCTATGTTTGGTGGTTTGTCTGTCAGATTTGTTTGTATTTACGCAAGAAACTCAAGCGTTTGCTAAATATTTCATTATGTTTGAGCCTCACGTTAGTTATAATTCTAAAACATCATGGGCTTCCCCAGCCCGTGTTGATGATGCATAAATGCATTCTCCCCTGCGTCAACAAAAATAAAGTTATAATTTTAAAAAGACACTTAGGCGTAAACAATTCTGTTATGACGTTGCAATCGTTTGTATTATTTCTTTATATCTCTTATTTGTTATATTTGATAACAATTATAATAGTCTTACCCAATGAAATTGCAACAAAAAGAACGATAATACCTAAGGAAGGCAAGAAGGATGCTTAGTTAAAACACCCCTACTCGCTAGGCTATCACGGGTTATCCCAAATTTTCCTTTATAGCAAGATAATATGTTGCATCATGAATGTTATAATAAACAAGCTCTACAATTTGGGTTAATAGCGTATTAATAATAATGTGCCACGTTAAGTGCCGCTATCAACTGCTAATCTCTCTTCAGAGAGTTAACATTGCCACAGTAAACTGTGTTCAGTACGTTTTAACCGCCTAAAGTCCTTTTAAAAGGCCTCCTGCTAATTGTGAAATACCTTTGAAACACCTAATGACCTTTTGAAAGGCATTTAGATCTGCTAATTCACTACGGTTGTTTTCAAAAAGTCAAATCTTCTGTGTCTTGCTCTCTTCTCTTGCTCTCGTCTTGCTATGACTAATACGACATCAATGACAGGATTTATTATCCATTTGACATTCATTGCTGGTGAAATTCGCAACAATAAACTGCACACTAATACATTGCCAGCAAAGGATGCGAAACGGAGTCACTAACACTAATGAGTCCGTTCCTCTCGCGATGGAAGGTGGGCAAATAAATAAAATGTATGCAACGTTAAACTATTTCTTACAATGAGTACTAACATTGTAAACTCCTTCTATTTTATAAATGATTATGAATCATGACTATAACTAGAATATTCCCGCACATTTAAAATTTCACCTATGTTCAGCAGTGGACGTCTTATGGCTGAGATGATGATGATGATGATTTAAAATTTCTAGGTAACCTGTGGGGCATTCAATTGTTAGTTTTTTTTATAGAGTTAGAAAAACATATTACTGTTCACGACTTATGTTATACCCTGTATATCTTAGTATTGGCTTCCTATACACGGTGTTACGTCAGCATTCCGAAAGATTTTAATGCTGGATTCCTGACCATATTTAGAGTCTTTAATGTTATATAAAATTTCCTGGATTCGGCGTGGTTTCAGAGATAATCAACCTTTTTTCGAAATAAGTTTTCGACGTAACTCGTCATTTAACTTCTTTTGGATTACAATGTTACCACAGCATGTTCTAATATTACCACACCTTTTGCCTGACAATCAAAAAATACGAATAGACTTGACGAAATAACCTCTATCTGAAAAAAATAATTGAAATAAATAATTTAAACAAATTGTTGTTATGATAAAAAGTACTGGAAATGTTAAAAAGTATTCAAATCGGCCTAAAAAAAAGAAAAAAAATTTTTTTTTGGTGGAATTGACATTAGGTCTCATAATATTTTTTGTTTATTTTGATGTCTAGAATGCATAGTTAAAATCTTTCGCAATGCTCGCGTAACACCGTGTATATGAAATTGGCGTTTTGCACGGATCTTTTTATGGAAAGTCTGTATTTCATACGTAAGATAACTTTTATGGATGATTCTTTGATATCAAAATCAATACAAACCAAATTTTGCCAATGGTATTCCACACTTTTAAGTGTGTTTTTTTCATTAGAGTACGTACTGTCATAATGTATAATGAATTATAAATATTTTAACCAACAGCGAGAAAAAAAACAATTATATTTGCGAAAAAAAACACGTCACATCTACATTGTTCTCTTTTGAAAATAAACAATAATGTTGTGTTATTAATAAAATTATCAACTAAAATGTCAATGAATGAGAATGCCAATTTCATAAAGGAACATATTACAAATAGTAATTATGTGTCCGATTTCCAGACTCAAAGCTATGAAAACATAGATCAAACACAATTCTATGCGTCTAATTAACAACAGACCGCAGGGCTCGCTCTAAATCCCAATATTCAACGTATTTAATAAACATGCACAGTGTATCGTTTTGAAACAAAAGGAAAGCTATCGCGAACTTCGAAAATCGTACATTTCTGGCATCCGTCTCTGTTACACCAATTACATCATCGTTGAAGTGACAGGGATAGGTGCACGGTGTTTACAATTTTCATTGACTGCGTTAGGTATACTGATTTATACGACTATGCAATGTTTGTAGGTAGCACTTTAAAAAGAAAAGTAACTTTACAGTTCCTTGCATAATTATTAATGTTGCCATGATTTAGCCAGTGTCATTATTTCTTTCCTATCGATATTGAAAACAAAAACAGTACATAGAGTTTGTTCGGAAAGTAACGGCAGGTGACATGTTTGGGCGTGCCTTCCTGCCAGATGCCTTCACTTTGCCTACAATAAAATATATTTTAGTCTCAAACACAATGCTGCTAGTATTCGTAACGAAGGAATAATTTTAATTCACAACCATAATAGCAAAAAATATTGTTTGAAATCAGGAATACAACGAAAACAATTCAGATTTTTGTTACTATATTGAGGAATACGTACCTGCAAATATGCAAATTTAGTATGTAGATCCACCCTTAAAATTCATTGTAAGTAAGTAAGTAAACACTTTATTGTACACACAAAACATAGAAATCACAAATGTAAAAATATAAAAACAATGTACAAAGGCGAACTTATCCCTGTAAGGGATCTCTTCCAGTTAACCTTTGAGCAATTGAGAGGAATAGTCTGTGTTCAGTTTAATTTTCTTTGCGGGGGTACTTTTGTACTTATCATTCTTATTTTGATGGAGGTAGATCAATCAGATTTCCTCTATTGTCAGTCGCCCGCAAACCAACCTGTAAAATGTTCGAAATGTCGGGATGAAGTGAAATTTTATTAATGTACGCGAGTTTACCCGTTCATAGTTTTATTTCATGTGTTATCCTCGCGGTAACCGAGAAAATATTAAATAAGTATTATTTAAATTATGTAAAATTTATCTATAAAATTCGTTTTAACCGATTGAAAAAAGGAGGTTTCTCTATTCGACTATTTTTTGTATGTTATTCGATACCTTCAAGAATCATGGACCAATTTTCACTTTTTTTTATCTAGCGGGTATAGCCCCGAGATGGTCTCGCTGGCAATAAGTAGGGGTCTAATAATGGGATCTTAGAGAAATCGTTGAAGTCGTTTTTTTTACTTATTTGGTGATTATTCAATGTATGCAATGCGCACATAAATAGTTAATAATTGGACATTGATCAGAATCTTCGGATCTTGCATGGTTAAGTAAAAAAACAGTGTTTTTGCGTCGGTTGGTTTTCGTTTACAAACTGTTGTAAATTGGGTAATGAAAAGAATTTCTGCCCATAATTGAAAACTTCACGAATAGCGGCCAAATTCCGAATAATCCCATAATGAGAACATAAGGCTGGCATGCTGCCCTCATTCTGAACGGGATTAAAGGCAGCGTCACGTTTTTAAAGTCCATTAAAGCACCCCTGCAATTATACCACAGGCTGTCTTTATTAAGAGCTGTACCCCGCCAGTGATGCATACACAACAATATACATAGTTTCACCGCGTCTTTCACGAATGCACAATTTATTGAAACATATTTTGAGCGGTATAAGGTCGATTTTGCCACAGAGTAAGGTGTAAGATACGAGATTGTTAACTTTGGAAATATAGTATATTATACCTGTATATTTTTATACGTACCATAATGAAGGGCGATAGTACTCGTTTAAATTAATTAAGGTTAGTGTTATTATCATTAAAGAAGGTTCCAATGCAGGTAAATTAGGAACTTTATTTGCATGATGTTTACGTTATGCTCTGCTTTGGGTGCCATTTTCCCTTTTCTACCATTTATCGAAAACAATATACATTCTTTAAGATTTAACCACAACGCTGCCTACAAAAACGCTGATGGCACGGAATCGCATGGCACATTGTGTTTTTTTTTAATAGGCTTACTCATGGCCACAGGCTAGCCAAGGGCAGAGACGTGGCCTACGATGGAGTGAGTTTGCCCAGAAGGTGCCTATTCACCCTTGACTTGAAGGTTGACGTGTTATATGATCTCAGAAATATAGACGCCGGCAGGGTATTCCACTCCTTGGCAGTACGCATAAGGAAAGAAGACGCAAAGCGTTTCGTACGATTAAATGGAACATCTACCAAGTAAGGGTGGAACCCTGCTATGACAGATGGCAGTAAGAATACATTGCTTACCGTGGGTGGTTTCTTAGTCGACTAAGGGATTGCAGTGTCACGGAACACTTGTTTATTGTACATGGATGATAGGCAGCAGCATCATCGACAAACTAATACGATCGTCAACCCGTTTGCCGAGACCTACATCCAATAGTGGACTGAAATAGGCTGATGATATGTGATGTGATTCGGCACCACAGTGGATTTTAAGCAGCGGTGTGGCCGGCGCTTAGTACGATACAATCAAAACTAAGCCCAACTAGGCAAGTCGAACAACAAAGTCGGAATCGACTTAGTTTGATTGTTCAGGATTGTCAGCAAGTTCGTGGGCACTCGAGCAAATTGTAAACTTCCTTCTTGTTGACTTGCACGTGTAACCCTTTAATCGATATCTATTTCTATTAAAAGTTTACTGGAATTGAGGAACTAAGCTCCCTAGCAGAATTTCGTGCTAGGCCGCAGACACTAGCTGTTAAACGAATAGCAGTATTAAAAATGTATGGACTTAATCAGTGAACTCGGGTCGTGGTAGTGACCTAACCCAAGATTGTGTAAGCAGGGATAAAAACTTTTTATCAAACACACAATGAAATTTTGACATTACGTATCTACGTCAAATTGGACCCGGAAGTACCATGTCGCAGGTTCAGGGATCAGTCATCGAATATGGAACTTGATATGTAATGGAATTTCATAACTAATTTGTAGTCCTAGGCCAGGAAAGTACCGGAAGTGAACTTCTTTTGACAAATGACATAACATCTTGGCATGTTTAACAGTAAAAAAAACCTAATACTATACCAATCGTCTGTACAAGTAAACAAACTTACTAACTTGCATTATTCCATAATCACGTACTTTTAGAACACAACCTTGGTTTTATTACGAACTTAAAATATTGAAACTTGAGTTCATATAGAAACTTAGTTAAAATTATTGATATTTATTAGTATTAACCTTTTTAAACTCTATTGACGATTGGTATAATGTCAAATCACACGCACAACCACACAACCAAACACACAAACAGATTAATAATAAATAATAAATAAATAAATATCTTGGGACATCTTACACAAATCGACCTAGTCCCACGGTAAGCTCAATTAAGGCTTGAGATGTAGGTACCAGGCGACGATATATATAATAGATAGATACGTATAGATACTTAAATACATAGACAGCCATGACCGAGGAACAAACATTTGTGATAAATAAATACACAAAGAATGCCCTCGCCGGGATTCGAACCCGGAACCTCCAGCTTCATAGGCAGGGTCACTACCAACTAGGCTACGGAGGCTGACAAAGATTAAAAGTATAATATCGACGGTGGAAAGGAGAAACCTGTTAAGCGACATTTTGGTAATTGTCCAGGAGAGCGTTTTAAAGTTTTATTTTTAGGAAAAAAAATCGTATCACTTTCTGTGGCCGCTTTAGAGACTTATGTTCTTTGAACGTACTTTGTCAAATTGTCATATCTATGAAATAGTAATAACGTTATTTCAATAAACTTGGAACCTTCTGAAATAAATGTCGCTTAATTGATATTGACCTAAGAATTCTCCGAAACGAGCCTTTAAGCGACCCTACGGTTTATAAATAAAATTATTTTAGTCAGAAAAGTGTCGCTTACAGGGCAAGGTAATTTGTATGACATACAATTAACCGACAACAGTAGCACTTGAAAAAAAAACTTAAGCGACTATTTATATAAATATGTGTATGCTTAAGTGACACTGTCTAAATTTTAGTCAATAATTGCGTCGCTTAACATCCCTGTCTTTAAATTTGTCCATTATTTCATTATACCTTAAGCAACATTGAAGTCGTCAGATCTCAGTATTACTTGGCTTAAACAACGCAGACAAAAAAGCCGGTTCCGTCGATATATAAAACTCATTTTTGACCAAAATGTCGCTTAAAGGGTTTCTCCTTTCCACCGTCGATATAATAGCCCGATAGCTTTGACATTATTCTTACCAATATTATTGAGAGTTTTTGTAATTTGATTTCGGTGATGTTACGCTATTACGGTATAGCCTACCGCTAAATTAGAAGCAACTTTCTGTCACTACAATTCATCTCACTTGAAATTACGGGGACACTTCCTCCGAATTTGACTATTGAGAAGAGATTTTCACTTTTCGACGTGAAATATTCAACAATAACATTTATGATTAAGGATGACTGATCCATGAAATGATTTGTTAGAGATATAATTATGTAACTATTACATATTATAATCGTATAACGTAATATAGGTATCGTCGCTTAGTAGCTCAAATCACAAGCTTGCCTTAAGTTTGATTTATGTAAAAATGTCAAATGATAATGATATACATATTTCTGTAGGTATTTCAAAACGTAACGTGGCACAGGCCACAGTGGCACACTATGTACAATTTTATTCGAACATTGCATTTCCTTGGAACAAGGGAAATTTCATTTTCCCCGAATTCAACAAGGATCTAAGTATTAATGCAGAAATGCACCAACTAAAACCAAATTAAACCTTTGTCTCCCAAAAGTCCTTGGCCAAGTCTTAACGACATTTTAAGTGGATCCCCAAATACATGCGGACTAGTTTTCAGTTCTAGTTTTCCAGTTGCGGGTTTTTCAAAGAGAATTCGAAGGCGAGTTCTAAATTGAGTTTAAGTTAGTCTGAATTTAAAGGGACAAAAGATATTTTTGTAGTGAGCGCTGTTTGAGGAATGCAATTGAATGGATTAATTCTAGAACGTTTACACAAGATTTTATTTCGTTTCACTTTTCCAGATGTTTGGCGTTCATCAAAACTTGCGAGTTTTTGATCTATTTCTTGATTAGCGATTAAGCTGAAATTTTGTACACGTATGTAAATCTGTAGACTTATGATGGTACCGCGTATAATCGTTTGTCATTGTTGCTGTCACGTTCTAACAAGTATGCAAGTTCGATAGTGATGCGTAGCACGATAAATGGATATAACGGAACCCTCATAAGCCACCAGATATGTGGAAAAGATGGAAGAAGATCGTGCGGCTAAAAGAGCAGAACTTCCGGTAGGGAGGCCCAGATACCGATGAGGGCCAGAAAGACCTGTGTAACCTCTAAGCTACTGACTGCAGTCAGATAACACAGGACAGGAAAGAAATGGCGAAGTCTAGTGTTGGAGGCCAAGATCCACTTAGGGCCACTGATCCAACGCAGTAATTACGTAAATTGGATGGCAGTGTAATAGCATATTATAATGATATAAATTTATCAGCCTTCGTAGTCTTGTGGGTGACCCTGCCTACGAAGCTGGAGGTTCCGGGTTCGAATTCCAGCGAGGGCATTATTTGTGTATTTATTTATCACAAATATTTATTCCTTGGTCATGGCATTGTGTTTAAGTATCTATATGTATCTATTTTAAATGTCGTCGCCTGGTCACACTCACAAGCCTTAATTGAGCTTACCATGGGACTAGGTCGTTTTGTATAAAATGTCCCAAGATATATTATTTATTTATTGTAATGGGATCATGAACCTGGCTCCTTTATCAGACTATGATCGCGTGGGAAGACGACTTCAGGGAATTCGTAATGAAACGACGTAACCATATCAAGTTTGGGCTCGTTGGACTTCGTCTTAATGACTATAAAAAGTACTTACAGTCGGCAATCAAGTGTGTCTCATTTTTTTTACATAAAAGACCATGGGCAATTGCCTGTAGTATGAATCTTGGACCCAAAGCCATCATAGCTGAGAGTTAGGTCATTAAAAAGGTCTACAAAAATACTTCATTTTGTTCTAGAGGCACCAAATTGCATATCATTGCTGAATCCAGATATACACCCTACCCTCCAAAATGCTAAATACCCTAGCCACAGATTCTCCATAGTTCGTAATTACTCTGAAACTCTGAATGAAAATATGAATATTTCAGTTCTGCAATGGAAGTCGAGTTGGTACCCATTTAATTAAAAGAAGTAGATTTAATAGCCCAACTCTCATCTCTGTTGGTTCTGGGTCCATTTTGACTCATGGTCCTTTGTTATGTTGATATGTTTTAACGATCATTAACCACACCAACGACCGATGTATTGGCAGCGCAGGTCCACCACCAAGGACCGATATATAAGTCCTGGTCCACAGAGCAATATAAAACTACACGCACGTGCGTAAAGCTCAAATTCAGATTTCATTTTTTTTTGACGTGGAGTCTGAGTGACAGCTTTTGTATTTGACGTGGCGGCAAAAAGGTTAAAATTCAGTTAATGGTTAAGACCACTCGTGAACAGTTTGTAAACTTTATTTCATAGCAGATACATCCTGCGATTTTTCGCAGCACCTGATATATATTTTATGAACCTTACACATGAACGGTGTACTCGTTTTACAGCGAAATGTTGAAACGACTAGCAATTTATATTTAAGAGGAAGCGGAGCAAACAGCGACTTGAGTCAAATTGGATATACTTGTACTTGTAAGCGCCTTAGTACACTAACGTTACTCTCGGTATACAGAGAGTAGCCTGTAATAGCAGCAATACATTTCAATGGAGAATCTTTAGAGCGACTACGGTAGCCCCTAGTGATCCAATGCTTTTTTCTGATTCATCATTTCTTGATTCATGTAAGTTCTTCATTACGGAGACCTAAGCTCTCCAAAACAAGTTGCGCATAAAGACTTAAATACATGAATTTAGCCGTTAAGTTACCTATACAGTTTTTAGGTTCCTAAAACTATTTTTATGCATCTTTAGAATCTGTAACAGGAACATAATTTATGACACTATGCTCTACGCTGTGCAGGTAAAGTTTAATATACCTACTAGATACTATAGTTTTCTAGAACAAACCACAATCCATTGCAATGTTAAAAATTCAGTTAAAATTATTTTCTCTTATTGTCATAAAATGATTGGCCGTGTGTTGATGGTAGTAAGAATACATTTATCACCGCCCCAACTCTTCCCGCTGGTGTCGTAGGAGTCGACTAAGGGATTGAAGTGCCACCATTCTTTAATAGATGATTGATGATGGGCAACAGCGTCATCATAGTGGACACATTACCTAATGCGATCGCCAATACGCTTGCCCAACGTGGCGATTATGGGCATTGGGCATCTACCTCCTAAAGAGAGAGGAGAGGCCTACGTCCAGCAGTGGACTGAGATAGGCTAGGATAGACGATTGTATGTATATAAATTAACTAATTTTAGATACTAAAAGAAAACAGAAGTCCGGAAGCACACCTGTTGAAAAAAAATTAGAATGGCGAGAACGAGCCAACCGCGCAAGTCAAAGGAAACGTTTTCAAAAAAGGTATTTACCCTGTACAGATTTCAATTGGACGTATGACGTTTTGAAACTTGCTAGCTTTTCATGGCAGTTTCCACAACAAAGAAAAATGACCGGCAT
This sequence comes from Thaumatotibia leucotreta, assembly GCA_025490895.1. NCBI lineage: Eukaryota > Metazoa > Arthropoda > Insecta > Lepidoptera > Tortricidae > Thaumatotibia > Thaumatotibia leucotreta. The sequence continues at coordinate 70,836 of JALPQI010000909.1, read as the reverse complement.
CTGAGAGCGACGCGATGAGAAAATGCTTTGAGAATCGCTCATGAATGTTCAAGCGGAAACTTGAAACTTTTTTATTCAGAGACATTTTTGATAAGCGACCAGGCGTCCTACAGGAAGGAACCAAGATGACAGGACCTATTCTTTACTTTCAAACTCATATTATGGCTACTGGTATAAGTCCGTCCTAATTTCAACTAGGAAACTTCTGATTCGTATGCAATCAAAAAAGAACTAGTCTGAAAGACAATTGGGTCAACATTATTTTCGTTTTCTTGTTTCATACCACTCTGTCACGCTTTTAGCTGCTGTTTAGACTCAGTATATAAAAAAAATCCGGTACACTTGTATTTATTTTTCACGCTTGATTTTAATCCATACATCAGAAATTGAAAACGTAACAGCATCTCATACAAAAATTACCACTGCGTCACGTTTTTTAGGGACACAAAATAAGACAACGAAAATAATTTTGACTCAATTTTAGAATAAAATTATTTTTACGCTTCACAATAGGTACGCAGTACATCAAAACGAGGACTTTATTTCTGCCCGACCATCGAGGCTCGAATGATTCATTCGCCACCGGAGCTTAGCTGTATAAAACATTATTAATGGCATTGTTTTACAGCTGCATTGAATACAATCCCTTGAAAAAATATACTCTAGTATTCCCTGTAGTAGACTCCTACTGAAATAAACGTTATTTCCTTGGGAGCAATGTGGTTAAACATATTGTATGTTTACTTACGACCTATGAAATTGGCGTTTTGTATGGAGAATTTTGTGAAAAGTCTATTTTCCATACAATTAATTTTGTGTAAGTATATTTTCATCACACTTGCTGCCTAAGCGCGCCATTGTTTACGCGCGCAGCGGGAGTAATAGAAAAGTGAAATTTCCTAGGGAGTAATAGAAATGACAGTACGTCATTTAATAATGTTATTTCTTAAAACTTATGGTTTTGTCGGCAAGTGTGATGAAAAAGATTGTATGCATCACGGTCGGTAAGCGGAATACAATGTACTATTTTTTCATGTCAAAATCAAAATGAACCATATTATGCCAGTAATAATAGACACTTCGAATTTGTGTTTTGTACATCTCTTTTTCATAAAACAAGGTACTATAACACATCTATACCTATTTGAAACGTATGAACCGGCAGCATAAGGCAAGAGTTGTTTTCAAAGCTTACTTTAAAATATCACTTAAGGAAAAAATATAATTTTATTATCAGTGTGAAAAAAATCTTTGTTACATGGTGGACTGTTAAAAACAAAAAATATATCTAAGTTACTCTTTAAATAATAATATTAGGGACCAACTCTTTGACCAAAAATACCAAATTTCAGTAATGACCCAATATTATGTTCGTTCAACTACCCATTGATACGAGTAAGTTGTTTTGTTCAACTTGTATTATTTAGGAAAAACAAATTGAAGAAAGAGAAGATAGATTTATCCAAGGTTAATGTTACTCGTATAGGTATGTTTCAGAGAGCGGACAAATCTGCGTCATTGTTCACAATAATATGGACGTGATTCCGAACTTGATTGAATAGTTGATCATTTAATCAAACATTTCCAGAATACATATTAAATATTAAACACTGGTATCTATGAAAACCTTTGTAAATGGTCTATGAAAAACTTAAAGCTTCGAAATCTAATTTCAAGAAATTATTTGTTTAATTATGCATTTAATCAAATTTGGAGTCATGTCCATATTAATGCGAACAATGACGCACATTTGTCCGATCTCTGATTGTTTAGAGAAAATTGAAAAATAAAACCTATAAATAATATTCCATTCCCAACATACGTCAATCCTTGTCATATGTCAGAAAAGAAATAAACCCTCAATAAAATAATCTCAATAGCATGAAACTAGTTTTCTTACTCGAGATAAGGCCAAGTTTCTATCACTTGTAATTTCATCTCTGAAGGGCGGCTAAAGCCATAGAAAGTAAATTGAGTTGGGGCCCCACGGTTTCTCGATATAACCATAAATATGTGGAGATATTATTTTTTGTAATAACTCTTAGAATATTACTGAGTGGGAGTGAAGTAACCTTGGCAGTGTTTATTGTAGTTTTTTTTGTAATAATTGTGGCCTGGATAAAGTCCTTTAAGCCGTTGCGAATGCAGGCTGTAACAATAGTAATGGTAAATGAAAAAAATTGTATTGTACAAAAGGTATTACATGATAAGCATGTCCCACCGTATGCCGTGACAAGAATGCATAGGAAGGAGGACAAAGGAAGATAAAAAAGAAAGATTTTTTATTTACGCCAATATAACCCTGCATAGAAAATGTATTTTTGCTTAATCGATATTTCTCATACGTTTTCCAAATAAAAAATCCAAATGGGCACTTCCACCCAAGAGTGTAATGTAAGTGACCAATTTCTAGCGTGTTTAATTATTAATTCTGCAAATTTCACTGTTTTTATACCTAGATATCAAAATTATAGTTATGTAGATATATTGTAACACTTAAACTTGGATCACAAACAGTGATCAGAACTATGTGTACTTTAACAAAACTTCAAAATTGACATTTGGGAACACTTTAGCCAAGAAAAACATGAAATATTAATTTTATTTTTTTAAATTATAAATATTAGATGTCATATACCAAAGAAAAACGTCCAAGATCACCTAATGTCCGAAGTGGGGATCGAACCCACGTACTCAGCTTTCGCGGCTGATGCCTGTACCCCTCAGCCACTCGGTCTTAGCAATCACCGGTCAAATTTCTCGGGTATATGCAATCTCTTACAAGGCGCCTTTGACCATTCTCTAAGGGCAAGCAATACATGACTGCACCTCCTATTAGAATACTTTACAGTTTTCTAGAATAGCTAGAGAGAGCTGGTGCTGCCATCTATTGAACGTATTGCGAGATTGCATATACCCGAGAAATTTGACCGGTGATTGCTAAGACCGAGGGGTACAGGCATCAGCCGCGAAAGCTGAGTACGTGGGTTCGATCCCCACCTCGGACATTAGGTGATCTTGGTCGTTTTTCTTTGGTATATGACATCTAATACTTATAATTTATATAGTTTTATTTTTGTACCTACCTGACGAAGCCTGCGAAGTGGATTTATTCATGTAATTTATTTTGTAATTTGATATTAAAATAAAAAAAAAAAATAATTTATGTAGTATTAAGTAGTGTGACTACTGGACAAAAATAAAAAGTACAAATCAAAATATTTAGTTAATAAATAATTTGATTTGTGTTTTCGCAATACGTTTTTTTTTTATTTATTAAGAAGGAAAATCTCGGAACCTTCAAAGTCAAAGTCAAATAATTCTTTATTCAAATTGGAATAGCAACAAACTCTTTTGAATCGTCTAGGTATTGAAACTACTTCCGGTTCGAACTTCAACTTAAAATATAAGGTACACTCGGGTAAGACCGGACTATTTTTCGGTGAGTTGAAAGGATGTCACAAAAAATACTTTCTCATTAACAACTTTTACCTGCAGATGTGTGATGTACGTGATAAAAAAGAAATCAAGCTTTTAATATAAATTTACTTGATGCCGCTCAGCCGAATAGCTTAGGAGTAATCGACACTCAAACTTGGACTATTTTCAAGACTTCCAACCGAAAAACCTTCTTGGCTTAAGATCGGACTAATATCTAATTTCAACTCTAAAGTAAGGAGAAGAAGTTGCATAGATTCCTGTTAAAGATCGGATCTCCAAAATTTCTCGAAAAAAATCACCTTTTTTTTAAACGTTCGTAGCTGAGCGGTTGCTGCATACTAGCGAGAGGGGCGAGGTGAAATGGCGTCATGCATAATATAGCCAGTGAGGAAAAACGACTACTATTTTAGTAGTTATTGCGGTCATCCGACCTTATATTAGATCTTATCTGAGCCGGGTGTACCTTAGATATGTATGTATATTTTATGGTTGTATGTGGTCTTACATGTCTACTAGACAAGTTTTATTAACGTTTTGCACCCAAAGTTCCAATCACTAATCATAAGCAAATAAACAGACGATTAAACACTTTCATTACAGACTCAGATTTACCCAAGTTCTGAAAGAATTGTAGTATTCCCTGATCTGTGAAAGGAATGAATTATGGCACAAGACGTTCTATGATTTACTGCCACAGATCAGTATAGATAGCTAACGGTGGCATGGAACATGTCGCAGCGTTATGGCCGATAGGCCTTTATAGTGTGACAGATGCGCGCCCTATGAGCCAGTCGCAACTTACCCGCGACTGCAGAATGAGCTCGGACATATCCGCAAAATGCCGAATTGTGCCGTTATTTCTTGTAAAAATAGGAGTGTAAATAAACATTTCAAGGACTATTGAGTCACGTACCACATGAAAGTATTGATTTTTTTAGTTATTAGTTGACAAAACCACGTATTTTTACAAATAATATATAACAACAAACCGCTGACATAAATGTCATAATGATTTTACTTGGGCGTACCAATTGGTTGAACTATTCAGTGACAAATTGTATGTGCGTTTTACATTGACGGCCTAGAATAGCAAGCAAGTTGCAATTTGGTAAGTGACCGTGCAATGTATCCAATTGCTAGCGATATTCACAACCGTCCTGTCATTTCTTGGTACGGCCGCTGCGAGCAGGCCGCGAACTAGAGGTACGACTGACCGTGCCGATGACAAATAGGGTCGATAAATTGTTGATGTATTTGATTATATTAAATTTTTCTTTCATATTTTGACCTTTGTATCAATATCTTATCTTCATAAAGGTAAAACAATATATATAGATTATATCGCGTATTATATTATTTTGAGCCTTTTACAATAACCGTTGTCAAAGGTTGAAATTGTTTTATTTAAATATGTGACCATCGCGGAAACGGCTGATAACATTATATTTATTAAGGGTACAACCGTCTAAATAATTATTTGTTCATGTGATTCCCAGCCACAATTAAGATAATGTCGTTAATAAATCGCTTTGTTCATATTCAAATATATGTTTATAATTGAAATTCTGTAGTTTATTATTTACAAACCAGATCCGACACGAAAGTAAGAAAATAGTTTTCTAATTTATTATTAAATCAAGGTCTCCACACCAAACGCCGCAAATATGTAGCTGGTTCCTAAAGCAGCATATTTGCGGCGCTTTCGGCTAATGATGCCGCGGCGCCAGCAGCAACGCCGGTAACCGAAACATGGGACGGCGCCAGAGTGTCAACGCAGGTGGTCCGTCAGGCCTCTTGCCGTCGTCCCTGGCCAGACCGTTGGGCTCTAGGACGGCCGGTATTTTCGCGCTAACAAGGACGCGACGGATAACATAATGTTTATAAAGATTAGATACATCGTCCAATGCGATATTTTAATCTGTATTTATTTCTTATTAAATGATAGATCGATTTTAATGTTTTTCTTAATATTCCGGCCTTATCAAATATCTATGGATAATAATTTATCGACGTAGCCTCCTCTCTAGGGCCGCATCATATTGTAGCGCTTTAGCCAATCACAGCGTGGCAAAGGCCCGACCTCGGAGACACCGAGACTCATTACAATTTCGCTTCGTTACAAATCTCTCTCTTTCATATATCTATGTTTACTGCATTTGATAGCACTGCAGCTGCACTTACAGGACATCAGATATATTGAAGCTGCCAGGGCTTCACAAACATCTGAGCAGATCATAGCGTAAAGGTTGGTTTACACCAAACTGCTAATTCTATTTGACTTGTAAAATTGTAATTATATTTTACTAATAAATGAGTATGAGTATGAGTATCCCCACTCTACGAAATGCGTTTGTTGTACAGAACGTTATTCGTCGGAATTTGTTGATGTCGTAGAGTGGGGGACAGAATGAGCATTCGCTCGTTTCATCATCAGCCTATGTTAGTCCACTGCTAGATGTCCTCTCCTATTAACTATGCGTATAGACGCATTAGGAGGTAAATGCCCATAATCGCCACGCTGGGCAAGCGGATTGGCGATCGCAGTAATGTGTCTACTATGATGACGCTGCTGCCCATCATCAATCTTGTAGAATGGTCAGTGACACTTCAATCCTTTAGTCGACTCTTACGACACCCGTAGGCCGTGTCGTCACCACACGGACCAACGCTCGTTTGGTGTAAAGTAAACACACCTTTAGTTTAGAGTGCATGCTCTGATATTTTTGAGCACCGTGGCTGGACCGAGATATCTGACGGCGAGTGTATACACTGTATACCAATCATCAGCAGAATCTAAGAAAATGTAAACAAACCTAAAAACTTGCATTATTCCATAATCAGTATAATCACGCCCTTTTACAACAGAATCTTGGTTTTATTACGAACTTAAAATATTAAAACCTGTGTTCACATACATTTTTAGTTAAAATTATTGATATTTTTTAGTATTAACCTAAAAATATATCTGCGAACGTGTTTCACGATATGTGTCAAAGACGTCAAATGCTATGGAATAAGTGAGCCACACCGGTTTAAGTTTTTTTAGATTCTACTGACTTACCTATTTAGATTCTACTGACTTACCTATTTAGATTCTACTGACTTACCTATTTAGATTCTACTGACTTACTTATTTAGTTTCTACTGACTTACCTATTTAGATTCTACTGACTTACTACTGTAAGGTACATGAACCGGCTCCTAATCTGATCGTGATGTGGCGATCAAATACCTCATTGTATTTTGTTCCTTCCCTAGAATTCAAATAATAGCATTTATATATAATATTTTCTTCGGTTACCGCGAGAATTACTCATGAAATAAAACTATGAAAACGGAACCCTGTAATATAAAGTGTTCGAAACGTCGGAATGAAGTTAAAGTTGATTAATTTACGCGAGCTTATCAGTTTTCATAGTTATATTTCATGAGCATTTATATATTTTTAAAATGCCAGTCGATAAAAAGCCAAAAATGTATGAATGACACAACTCCGTCTATTAAACGCTTTATTAAAAAAGTCGGATTCCACGGAAACAACTCACAGTATTTATTTCATATTCCTATAATAGGCCACGAAGTCCAAAATTCGTGAATTTCGACCATCTATCTCTGTCTCTCCAATGTCGCCATCATTAGAGTGACAGAGACTTGTACTCGTTTATGATTCGAAGTTCGAGCCAAGCCTACGGGGTGCATGCATGTGGTCGTAATGGAGGAACATTTTTCATTTAATTTCCGTAATGACGTCATAAATAACTGCGCTGGTATCTTTCCCCAGTTTTAAAATTAAACTCCGGTTAGGGCTTCGAAAATGGAATGGAAAACCGGAAACCTTGTAAGTGTAACAAAAATTTTCACTCAATTTTAATATACAACAATTCTAAAATGGTTAAGGTCTGCCTCAATTTTTATAATGGTTTAGGGTGAATGCACATAATTATATTGTCAGCATGCGTGCACATTTTGTCTGTTCGGCCGTTCAGTATGAAACGCGTAGTAAGCATGCGTACCTACGCGTGCGGAAACCTGGATCTGTAGCCTTACCAGGAGTTGGAAAGTAAAGGATACGTTAGGTTTTACTCGATACGTAAAGCATTCTATTGCGCTCGCACATATTGAAGCAAACGCGATGGCCTGCGTTACGTATAAAGTAATTGTCTGTTGAAATCGGCCGTATAGTATGAAACACGTAAGCATGAGTACCTACGCTTGCGGAAACTTGGATCAGTAGCCGTACCATGAGTTGGAAAGTAAAGGATACATTAGGTTTTACTCGATACGTAAAGCACTCTATTGCGCTCGCACATATTGAAGCGAGCGCAATGGCCTGTTTTACGTATAGAGTAGGTAAAACCTAATGTTACCGATACTTGCGATTGCGATCGATGCGGTCTCATACTATTTAATAAACAGTTCATTTCTAGAGACAAAACGCGTACACATGCGGGCATAGAGATTAGATTAGATTTATATAATTATTCTGACTATTAGAGACTTCATCTCTAGTTAATGTACTATATCTGTATTTATATTAAATCAAATTTATGTTTCGTTTTTAATTAATGCATGTTAGCTGTAAGATGATAACATCTTTTTCAGCTAACATGCATTAATTAACTATTATTTGAAAAAAAAGTCCCGCTGAGTTTCTTGCCGGATTCTTCTCAGGCAGTGGTGTAGGGTTAGAACCGGAAGTAGTTTTATTTTCTCTCATTCGCTATTTAGTTTAACGATTCAAAAGCGCTCGTTGCTGGGCCTAATTGAATAAAGAATATTTTGACTTTGACTTTGACATATTTGTGTCTTCACCCATAGTCAACTAGTAAGATTATGTAGGAATCCCGTTTTTTACCTAACCGTTTCACTTGAAAAAATAATACATCTCTTTGTAGTCGATTACCCATACAGTGTGTAACCATGACCTGGGCTTTTACGAAAATGGTTTGCAATAATACGCATTACTAGCAATCGTTTTCAAGTATTAACAGTTGACAAACATTTAAAGTAACCGTACAATTCATTTGTTTTCTTTCGAACGATCAATGTAACGCTTGTATTGCTTTATTGTCAAACGCTGAAAGTGGCAGCGTTTTTTTATTATTATTTTATTTATTTATTTAATAGACACTTTACAAAATTGTGCCGTTGAAAGTAGCTCCGCAACACAATAATAAGTTTGACTGTGAAATCAAATCTCGCTGTGATCTATACGGTAATTAACGTTTCATTTTGAAGTACATTGCTTCACTCTAAACTTTCGTTTAAAAGTTAATTATTAAAAAAAATAGATTTTTTATTAAAAATCTTGGTTGGGCTAAAAATCAGCATCTCATTTCTCAGTTTCAATAAAAGCCTGCATGATGGTAACACAACATATCGGTGCCAGCGCTTTACCTCTAAAATTAAAAGCGAGCTACTAATCTGACATCAATAATCTCATAATTATGTTTAGTGACGTAGATAGAACACCACATAAACGCGTCTTCCCACCTCCCCTAATCGAGACAGGTCGAGATTTGGTCGTTATCTCGTCTCATTACCGCCATCTTGCCTTATGACATGAGATCAACTTGTGATTAGCACAGGCATCAGAATTGTGGCGCGCCATACCGTACCTAATAAAGAAATAAATAAAAATAATTAAATAAATATCTTGGGACCTTCATCACCAGCCTATGATAGTCCACTGCTGGACGTCGGCCTTTCCTATTAACTATGCGTATAGACGGATTACGAGGTAAATGCCCATAATCGCCCCGCTGGGCAAGCGGATTGGCGATCGCAGTAATGCGTCTACTATGATGACGCTGCTGCCCATCATCAATCTTTTATCAAATAATGGTCAGTGACAATTCAATCCCTTAGTCGACTTTTACGACGCCCGCAGGAGGAGTTGAGATGGTGACAAATGTATTCTGACTACCGTCACCACACCTTATCTTGGGACCTTACCATGGATTGAAACTGGTTTTTTAGAAAAACCTCGAAATAGTCCAATATTCTAAAATTAATTGTACTCTTTTTATAGTACCTACTCAAGTTTTTATGTATTTAACAATATCGTATTTTTTAATTGAGTTCCCTCTATCTGACATAATTTATTTTGTTCAAAACGCTAAGGACATAACAGACTTGGCATAATCTATTTTGTCATAATCTTAATGAGGCAGAAACATCACTTGGCATAAATAACAATATTTCGAACATTATTTTACCCGAAACTATCTTGGCATAAGTATTATTATTTATGCCGAGTGTTGTAAGACAGAAATTAGATTTGCATATTTTTTTGGCATATAGCCACATGTTTGAAACTTACCTTGCATTTTTTGTCAGGCAGAATTTGTTGCAACGGTGAAAATTTCTGCAGTGAGCAAGCAAAGCGAGCGAACAAAACCTTCCGGGGCAGATCTGACTTGGATAGGTTAGGTTAGAAGAGGTTTTTTTTTAGTAAGCTAGAAAGTACTCAGCTCAGTGACACAGTAAGTACCGTACAGAATATTACCACTATCTCGATTATATTGAGAGGTTGTAATTATTCCTTCTCTGTTATACTAAAACAAACTATGCAAATTCTTTTTATGCACATCTATTTTATGCCTCATCAATTATGACATGACTACATAGTTAATGCCATATAGAATTATTCATAAAATAATTATGCCACAACAGGGTGAACCGTTATAGATGCCATAAACTAGAAGCATAATAGGTTGGCTGTTCTTAAAAACAGAATATTCCAATGCTCTCGCCGTAAATACATCATTTCACTCCCTTGTGACACAATCTGCTATTTATTGTCCTATCAATTCACATCTAATTCGTCGCTGAAATGCTGGTGTCCTAAGCCGGTAATAAATCGAAGGGATTAACCCTTTTCCACGAAGACAGGAAAAACTTTCCTCCAATATTGCGAGACTCAAAGGCACACGTGCGGAAATTGATTTATCGAGTCGAAGTTTGCTATGTACATTATACAGTAGTTAAGTATAATAATATGTAGTTATTTATGATACAAGTGTAGAAAGCCTACATTTCAACATGTGTATAATACAATTAACTGTTTTACAATGCATTATGCGAGGAAAACCGGACTATCTCGGCAGTACCAAGTTACCAACCAGGCCGTGCCGGAAAAGTATCACTTTCTGTTCATAAGTTCACCCTTAAAAAGGGCACTTTCTGAGCACAGACATTATTTGTACAGTCAAGTGCAAAAATATGTATCTAAAGAATCCTCTTATAAATACGTTACCACGTTCTTATTACACAGAATTAAAGTGCGCTGGGACATAGAGCATGTTTATATACACCTTATTTTACCTTTGACTGTACCGTGCTTTGAACAAAAGGTTATTGTAAAAGACTAATGGAATATATTCAGACGTCTCTAACAAAAAACTTTGATTGCAGTGCATAAAATCATGTGTACTTCTCCTTGTATTTACACGATACGCATCATCAACAATTTTGTCGTAAAGAAACACACACATTTAAATGACACGGGGATAGGGGATCTTGGAAAAAGGTTTTTAAATTTTTGAATTCGGTGTTAAAATATTATCGAACCGGGTTACTCACGTATTTAAGTCCATGATTGTTCGACATGTTTCGACCCATTAAGAGGGTCCTCGTCCGGAGCACCCTCGGCCAAAACCCGAATTTTAATATGTTTGAGTCTCACGTTAGTTATAATTCTAAAATTCGGCGCTTATCGTTAAACAAAATCCTACCTCGCCAATTCTCTAACACTAACTATTTATGTAGTAGTAGAGAAACTGTTTTTAACGTTCTGAAGTGGCTAAATCGGTTTCGTTTGACCCAGATGACTTAAGTTGCAGTCTGTTATAAGAACCGTTTTCTGTAATGACTTAATATTAACTATATTCATTTCATATTCAGTTTAAACCTTAATAACTTTTCTTTAAACAATCTTTAGTATTATTGCTGCGCAGGTGTCGCGATATCGGCTGGAGAGGTGCGTGATAATCAGAGATCGGACAAATGTGCGTCATTGAATAATTAATCATTTAATAATTATCAGAAAATTACATATTTGACACCGGTAACTATGAAAAACTTGTTTAAATAGTCACGTTAAAGCTTCGACAGAAACTAAGGTACCTACACCCGGCTAAGATCGAATCCAATGTAAGATCGGATGACCGCAATAACTACTAAAATAGTAGTATTTTTTCCTCACTGGCTATACAGGGTGGTCCAAACCTTGACGTCAAAAAATTTTTTTTAGGTTCCCTACGTCATGGGCTTTCAGAATATACCCCATGTATGTTAGCCGATTTTTTGTAGTTTTCGAGTTATGAATTTTTGAAAATTTTTTTTGAGAAATTCTCAAGGTTTGGACCACCCTGTATGTATTATGCATGACGCTATTTCGCCACGCCCCTGTCGCTAGTATGCAGCAACCGCTCAGCTGCATCAGTCGAGAGCTACGAACGTTAAAAAAAATGGATTTTATCGAGAATTTTTGGAGATCCGATCTTTAACAGAAAACTATGCACCTTCTTCTCCTTACTTTAGAGTTGAAATTAGATACTAGTTCGATCTTAAGCCAAGAAGATTTTTCGGTTGGGTGTCTTGAAAAAAAATAGTGCAAGTTTGAGTGTCGATTACTCCTAAGCTATTTTTTGGCTGAGCGGCATCAAGTTATCAAGTAAATTTATATTGAAAGATTGATTTCTTTTTTACATCAGTACATCACACATCTGTACCTAGGTAAAAGTTAATCATTGAATTATTAATTTAATCAACTTTGGAGTCATGCCCATATTATTGTGAACAATGACGCACATTTGTCCGATCTCTGGTGATAATAGAGACCTAGGCTCTCCAAAACATGTCGCGCATATCAGTCTCACGAAAATTTAAATTTAATTATTATTTTCTTAATTAGCTCCTTGATGAGTTGATACATGCCTGAGTTAACTGGATAAATTTGATTTTATAAAAAAACAGGTAAAACAGGAGATCTGATTAAGGCCCCATTCAGTAGTTTGATTTGGAAAATTAGGGACTTTTTAATGAAACAAAATGTTGCGCTTTTTTGTATGGGGTTGGTCGCCCAAATAAGCCGAACCTCCACAGATTTGTTTTATTTCACGAAAAAGGTACCCATTTTATATTTTCTATTAATATGTATGGTCTTTATATTAAAAATAAGCCCTGAAGTGTACAGCTCTCCTGTGATTGAGCTTACCATGGCACGTGGTCGGTTTGTGTAAGAATAAAATAAATTAATATCTTGGGACATCTTACACAAATCGACCTAGTCCCACGGTAAGCTCAATTAAGGCTTGTGATATGAGTACCAAGCGACGATACATATAATAGATAGATACATATATATCCTTAAATACATAGACAGCCATGACCAAGGAACACATATTTGTGATAAGTAAATACACAAATAATGCCCTCGCTGGGATTCGAACCAAGAACCTCCAGTTTCGTAGGCACGGTCACTTGGTAGTGACTAGCTACCTAGGTAACTAGGCTACGAAGGATGAAGATTTCTTAAGATATTTACTTCTTTATTTTTAATTTTTGTCAGCCTCCGTAGCCTAGTTGGTAATGACCCTGCCAATGAAGCTGGAGGTTCCGGGTTCGAATCCCGGCGAGGGCATTATTTGTGTATTTATTTATCACAAATATTTGTTCCTTGGTCATGGCTGTCTATGTATTTAAGTATCTATATGTATCTATCTATTATAATTATATATCGTCGCCTGGTACCCACATCACAAGCCTTCATTGAGCTTACCGTGGGACTAGGTTGATTTGTGTAAGATGTCCCAAGATATTTATTTATTTGTTTATTTTATAATTGTAAGTGATGTTCTCAAATAGAACGACGTCAACTAACACCAAATCCACGATATTAATTTTGAAAGATCCACAGCGTTTACCCTTAACCAGCGTATTTACCCTAGTAACGAGCTAATCAACCTGGGGATGAGACTTGCTTACTAGATTACCCTTCGTTAACTGGAGATACTTTTATATTTAATTGGCTCCTTATTTACCTGAAGGGGGGTTAGGTTAAACAAGGTAACTTGTCAGGATGTAAATTAACCTTCTGCTACTGATGTGACGTTTATTTTGAGACACCTGTGCATTGCAATGTTGCCATTACGAAGTTGACAACACTAAGCGTACCATGAGTTGGAAAGTAAAGGATACATTAGGTTTTACTCGATACGTAAAGCAGGCTATCGCGCTCGCTCCAATACGTTAGTGTGAGCGCGATAAAATGTTTTACGTATCGAGTAAAATCCGTTACCGATACGGATACAGTGGCCGTGCCATGACTAATGTATCTACAATTTATGTCAATACGAGCGCGATAGTATGTAGCCACTCACTTGCTTTGATTTTTGCGATAGACTATGTCTAATGTAATGAAGTCGGTTAAAATAAGAGTGATGACATGTAACAAAAACTACATGAAGCAAGTGAGTGGGTAGTACTATTTATATGTTAGTATGTCGCTGCGAGATAGATTTTCCATCTTTTGCCAACTATATAAATAAAAGAGGGATGGATAGTCTATCTCGCGGCGACATAATTGTCGCCCTAATCCTGTGCTAAGCCTAAGGGTGCGGCTCCAATGACGCGGAGCGGCCAATTGTCTTTAAAATATCCACTTTTAAAGACAATTGGCCACTCCTTTTATCACTCATATTTTAAAGACCCATTTGTCTTTAAAATATGAGTGATAATCGTGTAAGTTTAAACAACAGCATTTTTTGCTCAACACAACAGCGAGGAGTTATTTTTTATTTGCCAATTGAAGGGTTAAATTTACCATGGAACTTGGTAGATTTGTGTTCAATTTTCCTAGGATGTTCATTTATATACATTGTTAGATAAAAAAACCTTAACCGCGAAACCTCAAAGCAACGGAACCACCTGAGCATTTCAGGCTAACGAAGGCACCTGCCCGGGTGATGTATGCGGGCATTTGTTATAATTTGAGAGCTGAAACTAGTTGGGACATGCAGGGTTGTCAAACGGACTTTCTTTGACATGTCAGAAATGGTTGGTGACCTGCGAACGAATTATAAGTTTGTATTTTTTTGTTTATTCTCGCTACTGTAATTTCCACTCTCCAGTAACTGGCCACCTTACATAAAATAGTACATTACGACTCAAGTGCGAAATACATGAAATTCGAAACGAGTGGCGATGTTTTAAAACACGACCGATACGAATTTCGTTTTTGCACTTGTCTCGTACGACGTTTTTTCGTGCAGATGGCCCTCCGAAGTTTTGGAACTGACGTAAAATGACACACTTCTCGCACTAGAGCCTAAAAACGGCACCATTTGTACTAAAAATGAACTCTATGCACTTATAATTAGAATTAATTTTGGAAGAGGGAGAGTGATTGACAATGACACGACACACCGTTTTAAAATAAATTTTGACTATAAGCACATAGAATTCATTTTCATAAGGTGTCCAGTTACTGGAGAGTGGCCAGTTATTAGCAATGTACCCAATCTTATCTATTCACAAGGGGTTTAGAGTCTAATCGACAATGTTTAATGGTGGCAGAAAAACAAACGATTGTGATACGTTCACGGTAAATGATCCTAGTAGTTTAAGAAATTTTAAACAAGTTAAGTGATAATAATATACAATCTATATTTATTTTTTGTATTTCAAAATGGCATAATTTGCCTTAACTACTCCTGCGGGTGTCACAAGAGTCGACTAAGGGATTGAAGTGTCACTGACCATTTTTTTATAACGATTGATGATGGGCAGCAGCGTCATCATAGTAGACACATTACTGCGATCGCCGATCCGCTTGCCCAGCGTGGCGATTATGGGCATTTACCTCCTAATGCATCTATACGCATAGTTAATAGAAGACGCCTACGTCCAGCGGACTATCATAGGCTGGTGATGTGATGTGATAATTTCCCGCACTAAAATGAAGCATCAAGTAGTGACAACCCTAGACCGAGGAAACATCGCACGTGTTGAGCTTAGAGGAATCCTCGACGATTTGTTAAGAAAATAGAAAACAGTACAATTTACGTGAACTCGCAAAAGTAGCACATGCTCTTGTAAAATTTCTTTGTATGCACCTAAGAGTGTTGAGGCTGTGCGGAAACTGGCGGCATGTGGCTTCAAGGCTTGCCGATACATCTCACGTGGCTTCATTTTCCGAACAAACTCTATGCCAATCGTCAGTCTTACCAACGTAAGACTAACTTTCCTAAGACAATTGACGCGTTCGTGATTTTTGTTTTGAATACGGCCTTAAACAGGTATGTACCATTTTTATGCAATCGTCCTTTAAACTATCGTAAGCTTATTAAAGCTAGGGGTCGGAACTATGCGTGCAAAACTTTAAGATTGACATATGGGAACACTTTAGCCAAGAAAAATACGAATATTATTGAAAAATCTGTATCGAATTTTATTTTCTATCTCGGAATTTTAAACTTACAATATGTAGGTCTGTAGATAGGTATGTATATTTTATAGATGGATGTGCTATGTCAAGTCCACTTGACAAGTTTTGATAAAGTTTTGCACCCATAGTTCCGACCACTAATAATAACACTAAAATATAATTGATTAAATTCACGAATATTTAGTCACGCGATGAACCTCCTACGAACACTGCACAATGTGCCAACATTTATTACTAATATACACTGCTTTGTTTAATTATTCACAAGCGCGTAAAATCTCCTTTTACGTAATGGAAGCTGAGTAAAATTTTAATTAACAAATCGGTTGTTACACATATATTGAAATAGACAATTCCAAAGTTGCCGTACATAGCCATACCATGACTTCGTCGTTAATGTTAGGTTGTACTCGATACGCAAAGCAGGTCATCGCATTCGTTCTAATTTTATTTATGTAGGTATCTATCGAGTGAAACCTAACGTATCTTTACTTTCCAACTTATTATACGGCTACTGCATAAATCTTGAGTAGCACCGCGTAGTACAAACATGCTACGGGCTACGACTTAACACATCTACGAGCGCGTAGCAATGCTTCAAGCATAGACATATTTTGGGACAGAAATCTACAAGATTGGCAAGCCTCAACGCCATTATATAGTACGAAAAATTCTGTACAAAAAAAAAACAAATATATAGTGCTATAGGGTGGTCGTTTCTGAGACCGGTGCCCAATAAAGGGTTAAGAAAGGGTTTACTATAAATAAATAAAAATCTTATATTATCCTAATCGACCTAGTCCCATGGAAAGCTCAATGAATGCTTGTGATGTATGTACTCGTATAAGTATCTAGTACTTAAATACATAGGCAACCACAACCAAGGAACAAATATTTGTGGTAAAATTGAAGCAATCTTCTATTCTCACTCCAATCGAGTTGTCTTAGAAGCGACAGAGAAAGTTGTCGCAAATTAAGCATTTAACACTGGATTTTATCACATAAACTAAAAAATATGAGCAAACAGTTCACTTTGTTTGACACGATACTTCTTTCAGACGATTATTGTCCAATTCAAGGCAAAGGCAAAGGATTTTCCTATTCGGGATGATAATCTATTTGTGTTTTGCAGGTCTATTGTTAGTTTAAATGAAAGAACCATTCTGGCTAAATAAAATCGACACGAGTTAAGTTTCATATCTGTATTATCTATCCTTATATTTTCACGCGAAAATTGCTGAAGCGCAAAACCCCAACAAAGTACAAAAAGAAATTTCGAAACTATGACACACTGCCGCAGAAGAATCTCTTTTGTTTGAAACGAGCAAAAATGCGGTTTCCGCAACATTAGGCGGAATCTGTCGCCGGCTACAAAAAGCCTTGCTGGAATAACCTCGCCTGAATCGAAAATTTATTTACTCCCCTTTGAAAAGCAAAAAAGCGTACGAAAAATGTGTAAAGAGTATGCTTACGTCGTTTTAGCATGAGCGTCTTACTCGATACAGGATGCTCGTGAGCACTGCGAGAGATTTTGATGTATTCCTGGGTGCTTAGCCAAGTTGCCAATCGCTAACGCTTAATCGTCAATCGTAAGCGAAAGGCAGCTAACTGTCTTTGTCGCACTAATATGCAAGAGTGACAGAGAGGGAAAACTACGATACGCTACCAAGCGCTAGCGATTGGCAACTTGGCTGAGCATTCTGACCATATTTGGAGTCGTAGTCTGTAGTTGTAGGTAATGTAAAATTGTCCGGATTCGGCTTGGTTTGAGACATGATCAACCTTTTTTCGAAACAAGTTTTTCGACGTAACTCGTCATGAAACTTCTTATTGATTACGATGCTACCACTACCACAATGTGTTCTAATATTCTCACACCTTTTGCCTGACAATAAAAAAATAAAATTAACGACTTAACGAAATAACCTGTCACTAAAATTAAAATAAAAGATTTTAACAAATTATTGCTAAGTATTGATTTAAACTTTCACGATTATCAATCATATTTTAACGACAAACGGGACTTAATCGCGTAACATCATCATCATCATTATCATCATCATCATGATATCAGCCGAAAGACGTCCACTGATGAACATAGGCCTCCCCCAAAGATTGCCACGATGACCGGTCCTGCGCCATCCACATCCAGCGGAATCTAACGTTTAATTTTATCCTGACGTTTTGGGCATGACGTTACACCCGTGGTACCTAGCAGGCAGACCGCGATTACGACCCATTTGTCGTTAAAGTATATGAGAAATTGTTGCTATTATAAAAAGTACTGGAAATGTTACAAAGTGTACAAACATTTTTTTTCTGACATTTTCATGTTAGGTTATGTGAAGAGGAAGGCCTCCTGATCACATTTTACTGTCCACCATGTCCTTCAAACTCCCACAACCCATAAGAAGAGGGAAACCCAAAAAGACATGACTGGACTTAATCAAGAAAGACCTAAAGTGCTGTAATGTTTCTGAAGACGACACGTCAGACAGGGCAAAGCGGAAAGAGAAGACGAGGAAGGCAGACCCCACCATCAGATGGGAATAATAATTGCCAAGGAGAGAGAGAGATTTCATATTAGGTCACGTAATATTTTTTGTTTATTTTCACGTCTAGAATGCATAGTTGAAATCGCGAGCACCCTGTACACAGAAGACACTTGTGTTTCCAGAATGCTTGAAACCTTTTGGCTGCGATGGTTTCGTACCTTTCGTAATGGGTTGTATTCACGATTCCGGATACAGGTACATTTGTAACGGTCGATTCCGTCTCTATACTTACCAAACCTCGTATGTTACACACTCATTGGATAGAAAAAACACCCATATTTAGAATGACAGAATGCTGACAATCCTATGAATTGATTGGTGTAGATTCGAGGTCGGTAAGTATAACGACAATTTTGCTTTCAGGGTCTGAGTTGCAAATGTTTTAGTAGCTGCATTATTTATTATGTACTTTACAATTGAGTTTGGTTGGTTTCAGTACAAATTTTACAGTTAGTGTAATGGGAAGAGTAATGTATTAGGTTTATTTTGTTTTCAAAAGTATTTTGGCTTTCAATGACACTACATTAAATAGGTATGTAAGTATTTTATCGTTCACGATGTTATGGCCGCGTGGTGACGTCAGCAAAATACATTTTGTTTTTCATTGCTCATGCTCGGAAAGCGGGTTGTTGTTTATCTATGATACGGGTGGAAAACGATGCGTCGCGACCCTTGGGTTGCAAAAAGATATGTTCCTATTAGTGCTCGCCTTGTAAACTTGTAAGCACAAACCCGAACAAAGTGCCAACAATACTCTTATTTAGAAACAAATCGAAGATATTAGTTCTTGGTTGCTAGTTTTTGTTTTAATTTGTAGCGATAATCGTAAGTTAAATATGTCAATTCATTAAATTATTTTAATTTTTTAGTTAAAATTTAAGTGTTTTGATTTTATATAGCGGTGACCAAGAGGAACAAACCTATCAAGCGCCAAACTACCTGGTCGGAAATGGGTGCCTTTCCACCCTTGGTTAACAATCTACTATTTTTTGTTGTCTTTTGTTTTTACCTGGGGAATCCGTTACAGATACCACCCGGCTCGGGAGCAACCGGGTGGTTATGTCCGACTTACGGACTAAACCCTTGGGGTGTTCTACCTCTCGCTCTGTGTGCGGGGCTTTGGAAACGCTGCTGCACAGCTCCGAGAAATTTTGACACTACCCCAACTCTTCCCGTGGGTGTCGAAAGAGTTGACTAGTAGAGAGGTGACCATTCATTTAGTTTTTAAAGATGGCATGGACAACAGAATCATCATAGTGGACGCGCTACTGCGATCGCCAATCTGTTTGCCCAGCGTGGTGATTACGGGCATGTATCTACTAATGCGTCTATAGGCATAGGTAATAGGAAAGACCTATGTCTAGCAGTAGACTGAGATAGGTTGGGTGTTCTGTGCAGGTACGTTCAATTATACATAACATACATAAACGCTCTTGACACGATTTTGATATTATTAGCAAAAATATAAATCGTATCAAAAGCAATTCGACATAATAATAATAATAATATGAAATTTGGTGTCGATAAGTGTGCGGTTATGCATGTGCAGCGGGGGAAAGTAGTAAATTCAACTTTACAGCTTTCTGAGACAATGTCGTTCAAATCTATCTCGGAAGCAGAAACCTATAAATACCTTGGTATGTCACAGTCTTTGGGTATTGAAGATATGGGAATTAGACAGGCGGTGAAGGAGCGCTTTTTCAGCCGGCTCACAAAAGTACTTTCTCTCAGGTCAGTCTTTTGTCAGGAGGCAACAAAGTGCGCGCCTTCAACGCCTGGGTAATACCCATACTCACATACTCCTTTGGCATACTAAGGTGGACTCAGACCGAGCTGGACGCCCTGGATCGAAGGGTCCGTACACTGCTTACCACACATCGAATGCTACACCCGCGCTCATCAGTTATGAGATTGTACATCCCGCGGAAGTGTGGAGGCCGCGGCTTCCTAAATGCCAAAAACCTCCACAACCGCGAGGTGTACAATCTTAGAAACTAGTTTCTTAACAATGAGGGCGGGATGCATCGTGATGTGGTGGCAGTAGACCGGAACTTCACGCCGCTCTCCTTGGCAAAAGAGAACTGGCGCAGACCTGTGGTACTGGGCACTGAGGACCACAAGGCGGTATGGAAGAGCAAGGAGCTACACGGGCGGTTCTACAAGGCCCTCATGGGACCTGACGTAGATCTGCTCGCGTCGGTGAACTGGCTACGATTCGGGGACCTCTTCGGAGAAACCGAGGGTTTTGGCTGTGCAATTTGCCTGGTTATCATGACGAATAACTACCGGAAATATATCCTGAAGGACGGTACGGTCGACATTTGTCGGGCATGCCGCCGTCCCGGTGAGTCACTCAGGCATATTATTTCCGGTTGTTCTCAGATTGTTAACACCGAGTACTTGCACAGACACAACCTCGTAGCCAGGATTATACACCAGCAGCTTGCTCTTCAATACGGCCTTGTGGGCTTCGAAGTGCCGTACTATAAGTACACACCTGCGGCAGTTCTCGAAAATGGTCGTGCCACGCTCTATTGGGATCGATCTATCATCACGGACAGGACTATTGTAGCCAATAAGCCTGATATCGTGCTGATAGATCGATCCCAACGCCGGGCAATGCTCATCGACATCACCATCCCCCATGACGAGAACCTCGTGAAGGCCGAGAAGGACAAAGTCAGTAAGTTCCTTGACTTGGCTCACGAGGTAACCGACATGTGGGAGGTTGATTCGGCGATCATTGTACCGATAGTTGTTTCTGCGAACGGTCTCATAGCGAAGAGTCTCGATCAACACCTTAAGAGACTCTCGCTAGGTGGTTGGGTCAAGGGTCAGATGCAGAAGGCGGTAATCCTGGACACGGCGCGCATAGTCCGGCGGTTCCTCTCCCTGCGGCCCTAACCACCGGCAGCTTGGGCCCGCCCCGTTGCCGGCGGCACCCTAGTTTAGGTTTTTTATAAAGTGTTTATATTTTGTATTGTTTTTGTATGTTGTATTATATTTTAATTTTGTATTCATTTTATAAAAACCCTAAACTAAGATAAAAGTTAAATAAAGAAATAATAATAATAATAATAAAAACGTTTATTCTGATATAATGCTTACAAATAAGTTTACATAATTTCTTCTGCCAAACCACAGCATGGTTTGTTGGCAGACGAAGCTCCTCTATATATTTCTATTTATGTAAGCTAGTTTTAACTGTTAACAAATGTTAAGTACATAAAAACTATTGTGTGTGTAAGTTTTCCTTATTTGATAAAAGAATGATGCTGCTTCCCATCATCAATCGCAATAACTAAAATAAGCATCAGTGACACTTCAATCCCTTAGTCGACTGTTACGACACTCGCAGCAGGAGTTGGGGTGGTGACAAATGTATTCTTGGGCTATTTTTCGATCGACACTATTTTGTCCCGTAACGCAGCTGACAATTTCATCAAGTTTGCTAGAAAAAATGCTTATACATTGTACATGCGTTAGGCCGCACATAAGTTCACATCGATAAGTACATTTAGGTTCCAACGGTTTTTCATTGTATTGTGTTTGTAAGTTCATGAAAAGTAACGCAGATGACAGAAAATATGTCGATGTAAAAGTTGATTGGCCTCTTACTGCCGTCACCACACGGCCACTGTACTTAACACTTGAAGTAAATAGGTATAATACCACAGACATACCTTATTATTACAGATACAAAATCTAATTAACACGATTACGGGTATTATTTTAGAACGCAATGAAATGTATTAAAAAGCAGACTCGAAATCAAAGAAATAAAATGATTTCTAAGCTTATCAAAGGACATTTCTTATTAAAACATAATCTGTCAACAAGGAAGAACCCAAAGGTTGGTTTTCCCCTATTTTCCCCTGTATTTGCATAAGGTATTGAGTTGAAAAAAGCAATCGGAGAATCGTCCCTTATTGACAAAACGTGATCTTTGAGAAGGAAAAATGATAGAAATAATTCTGCAAGGAAATTCAACTTCTAAAAATGGTAAATGTTTACAATGTTTATATTTGTTTCGAGTTCCGGGAGAGATATATTTTACGTTGTCCATTCCGGATGCTGATATCAAATAGGACTTCAGGTGCATACAAATGACACCTATCAATGACTCGAGCGACGAGTGTCATTTGTATGGAAACACATCCTCGCACATCTCTGGTGGAAACGCAGCCTAATAGTCAAGGAGCGAAATTTTCATAGTCAAAATCTAACTGTCAAAGGGATCGACTAAACGATTTTATCGACTTGATGTTACGGAATATCCAATTAGATTATTCTATAGCATTTGACCTCTTTTATAAGATTTAATAAATGTGATTTATGAAGTTCCTGTGACATAGTTCCTTGTAGCCTAAAGTCAATTGGTTGACTGTGTTTCGTAAAACATTACTTTTCGACATAATTAAGTATCACATAAAGCACCGTGGAAAATCTCCGTTAATTTTCACTTACTTAAGCCAGTCAAAGAGATAGGTTTAAATTTTCAAGCAGGAAATTGGGGTAAGAGCTTCCGTGACACGAAAATACTTGTCCTCAAATTAGATTCATCAGCTAGAGACAACGTTAGCACTTTAAACCTTTAAAAGCTTTATCAAATTTAGAACATCGCTGATAGATTGAGCTATAAGGTACACCCGGCTAAGATCGGATCTAATGTAAGATCGTATGACTGCAATAACTACTAAAATAGTAGTATTTTTTCCTCACTGGCTATATTATGCATGCATGACACCATTTCACCCCGCCCCTCTTGCTAGTATGCAGCAACCGCTCAGTCGCATCAGTCGTGAGCTACAAACGTTTAAAAAAAATATTTTTTTCGAGAGATTTTGGAGATCCAATCTTTATGCACCTTCTTGTCCTTATTTTAGAGTTGAAATTAGATACTAGTCCGATCTTAAGCCAAGATGGTTTTTCGGTTGGGTGTCTTGAAAAAAAAATTGTGCAAGTTTGGGTGTCGATTACTCCTAAACTATTCGGCTGAGCGCCATAAAATAAATTTATATTTAAAGCTTGATTTCTTTTTTATCGCGTACATAACATTACACATCTGTAGGTAAAGTTACTGAAAATAAATTTATGATTTTTTTTGAGACATTATTTCAACTCACCGAAAAATAGTCCGGTCTTACCCGAGTACCTTACATAATTTGTAGGCATCTGACGGCCTCCGTAGCTCACTTTGAAAAAAAAACTTAAATCAAGACCTTCAATGAAAACAAAATTTAACGTCATCATTTTTGTGTTACAAATTTAAATTTTGTGAGTACGCGTCGTTTGGCCGAGGGTGCTCCGGACGAGGACTCTCTTAATGGGTCGAAACATGTCGAGCAATTATCGACTTAAATACGTGAGTAACCCCGGTTCGATAATATTGTAATACCATATTAATACCAATTATTTCATTTGAATAAAGTTTTGAGTTGAAAGGATTATTCCTCGTGTTAATTTTAAACACTTCGTTCGTGTTTTACGGTATTATGTGCAGAAAAAATCGACTTCCATCACTTGTAGGGGTTTCCGGAAAGTGAATATAATTAGTATTACTAACTTTCGTAACACTCGTAACATAACTATTTTTTTTGCAATCGTCCGACCGTATAAATGACTACTACACAATGGATGTGATCGTGATTTTTGTTTTAATGAAACCCCTAACTAAGGGGAAAGTACTAGTACCCGACGCTGTACCAATACTCGTCATCATAGCTTGAGTTGCCATCGATAAGATAAAATCAACTATTAGGGTATTTAAACCATGATTAATGTATGTACCTTTAATGCTTCATATCCCAACTTTGAAAGAATTAGCTTATATATAAATTATTTGCATTATATTAAGACAGGCTGACGTTTATTAGGACTGAGTGTTAATATTTCCAATGTCCCAATATGCGGCATTGAAACTTGTACTGAAGTGCCGGCTATTGGGACTGACAGCAAAAGCACCTGACACTTACTCATACAATGGAGTTGACTAAGAAAATTTGCAATTTTGAGATATTTTGATATTGTCACCCTTTAAAATAAATTCTATTTAACAAAACTAACAAACTCCGTCCCAAAACACATGTCAATACTTTATGTAGATTTATATATCAGCAAGATATCGTGATTCAAATAAATATTCTCTGGTAACATGTTGCGCACTGGTACTTCCACCTTATGTACAATTTTTTTGCTATCGACCCATAACGGATATGTACAATTCTTCTTTGTCCAATGGTAAAGACACCCTGTATAACTATATCGTGAGGAACAGTTTCCCACGGTTGCAATAAGTTCCCAACTTTGAACGGTGGCCTATTCCAACTCTGGCCGAACTACCTTAAGGTATTACAGTTTTCCTGAAAGTTCTCGCCGTTTATGCATAGATAACTGGAAATTTTCCCGTCGAATGGAGAATTGGGCTAGATAAAACTGTTCTACGGAAAGTTCCTCAATATTATTTTGATCAGGTCATAGGTAGGTCGAATCTTTTAAACGACTAATCAACGATAACACACGGATATCGGTAAAGTAAATAAAATAAGTAAAAAAAGTTTTAAGTTAAACGGTTTTTATTGCACCAAAAACTAGAAAATAAAAATTTGTTATAACTAACCGTAGCTGCAACTTTCTGTAGATTACTCACGTGAAACTATTATCACTGTAGTTTTCCCAAGTCGGATGCTGAAAGCCACGTTTAGCCTCTATGTCAGTGGATTAAGCGTTACCTAATCGGAAACTTTTACCAAACTGAAATAAAAACGTGGGGCGTATGCAATTGTGTTAGTCACTATAGTTATTTAAGAACACACATATAAATCAAGACAGCAATAGTGTGATAAGTTTTGTTCAGGCCTTGATAAAAGCTATTTAGTGGACGTCATGGAACAGATGGATGATTAATTGCAAAATTAAAGCTACAATTACATATTTTGAACTTGTATTTTTCTTTCTTCATAATAACGCCCCACGTTTTTATTTTAGTTTAGTAAAAGTTTCCGATTAGGTAACGCTTAAGCCACTGACATAGAGGCTAAACGTGGCTTTCAGCATCCGACTTGGGAAAACTACAGTGATAATAGTTTCACGTGAGTAATCTACAGAAAGTTGCAGCTACGGTTAGTTATAACAAATTTTTATTTTCTAGTTTTTGGTGCAATAAAAACCGTTTAACTTAAAACTTTTTTTACTTATTTTATTTTCAAGTTTTTAGTGCAATTGTTAAGTTAATTTCCGATACTATACCGATGTTGTTTGTAATATGTAATACAATTATGCATGCTAAAGTAGCGTTTATACTCTCGCGCTTTCATCACGAATAACGACACATATGTAAACGTAATGGACATTATTTTATGCATAACGGGAGGCGAATCTCTGCTGAATAGATATTTTTAGAAATCCGACACCATTTTTTTAAATTTAATATCTCGATTGAAAAATAAAAACCAAAGGCTCGGCGTGGTTAATGTAAGGTTGAATGCCCGAAGTATCTCAAATGGACGTGTTATTCATACAACAAGTACCTTAGATAACAGAGATCTGACAATAAGGAATATATCAATCAATTTGGTTTATTGAGAATTTCAAGTTTAAATTTTTATGCAAGTCTAATTTCGAGACTATAAAATATAAACTCATTCTCTGAGTCGACCAACCGGAGGACCGCAGGTCTGACGGAAAGTCCGACGCGAACCGAGGGCCTAAAGGGTCAATCCATGCAATCTATCAACCGGAGGACCATAGGCCCGACGGCACTATGGCACACACTACGTGAATCCGAGAGACTCACACTCTCTGTATATCAACTGGAGGACCGCAGGTCCGAGTGCACGTCCTACGCAAACCACCTGCGCTGTCAGCCTATCAACCGATGGGAGGGCCGCAGGCCCGACAGCTGGCCCTACACGATTCACTCACGCTGTCACTCTATCAGCTGGAGGGCCGCAGGCCCGACGGCTCGCCCTACGCGAACCACTCACGCTGTCACTCTATCAGCTAAAGGGCCGCAGGCCCGACGGCTCGCCCTACGCGAACCACTCACGCTGTCACTCTATCAGCTGGAGGGCCGCAGGCCCGACGGCTCGCCCTACGCGATTCACTCACGCTGTCACTCTATCAGCTGGAGGGCCGCAGGCCCGACGGCTCGCCCTACGCGAACCACTCACGCTGTCACTCTATCAGCTGGAAGGACGCAGGCCCGACGGCTCGCTCTACGCGAACCACTCACGCTGTCACTCTGTCAGCTGGAGGGCCGCAGGCCCGACGGCTCGCCCTACGTGAACCACTCACGCTGTCACTCTATCAGCTGAAGGGCCGCAGGCCCGACGGCTCGCCCTACGCGAACCACTCACGCTGTCACTATATCAGCTGGAGGGCCGCAGGCCCGACGGCTCGCCCTACGCGAACCACTCACGCTGTCACTCTATCAGCTGGAGGGCCGCAGGCCCGACAGCTCGCCCTACGTGAACCACTCACGCTATCACTCTATCAGCTGGAAGGCCACAGGCCCGACGGCTCGCCCTTCGCGATTTACTCACGCTGTCACTCTATCAGCTGGAGGGCCGCAGGCCCGACGGCTCTCCCTATACGATCCACTCACGCTGTCACTTTATCAGCTGGAGGGCCGCAGGCCCGACGGCTCGCCCTACGCGATTCACTCACGCTGTCACTCTATCAGCTCGACGGCCGCAGGCCCGACGGCCCGCCCTACGCGAACCACTCACGCTGTCACTCTATCAGCTGGAGGGCCGTAGGCTCGACGGCTTGCCCTACGTGAACCACTCACGCTGTCACTCTATCAGCTGGAGGGCCGCAGGCCCGACGGCTCGCCCTGCGCGATTTACTCACGCTGTCACTCCATCAGCTGGAGGGCCGCAGGTCTTTCAGCTGATATGATGATGATGATGATAATTAAATCCGTATGTTTCTACCAAATATCTAAAGCAGTACTGCAAAATCTACATATCGCTAAACGTAGCGGTTGTGGCAGGCAGTAACACAGGATTATCAGATTTGAGGAGTTGGATGTTAGTATTAAATTCGCATGTTTCTACTTAATATCTAAAGAACTTCTTTAAAATCAAGATATCGATAAAAGATAAACCTTGCGGTTATTGTAGGCAGTACTGCAGCATCAGGAGTGAGGAGTTGGAAGTCAAGATCAGGCTGTTAGTATTTGATTATGTCAAACATGCTATACTTTCATTTTCACGTGTCTAACACTCTCGGTTAAGGTAAGCAGTACGTCTGCAGCATCAGGCTCTGAGGATACAAGGATACAAATATTATAATATTGCATTGTCATGGGGACTTGATAAGAGTTCCAAATTTTATTGATTTCGGCCCAGTAGAAGTGGTCGAAAAATGGATCACAAGATTTGAAGCATCGACGACAGTTGATACGCGGTGAAGTTAATAAAAACCGTTTAAAAAAATCATCCCCACTTTACATGTACGCGACGTACCGATTTTTTTAAGTGTATCATCACTACATAGTATAAAATAAAGTCACTTTTTCTGTCCCTATGTCCCTTTGTACGCTTAAATCTTTAAAACTACGCAATGGATTTTGATGAGATTTTTTTAATAGGTAGTGTAATTCAAGAGGAAGGTTTTATGTAGGTATAGTACCCGTGCGCAACTGCGCAGCCGGGGCGGGTTGCTAGTTTTTAATATTTTGATTTACCTTTTTGGCGGCGTAATTAATATGTATACCAACGCACTTTTCTAGTACTTTAGCAAGTTCATATTTTTTTATTTGCTACTTTTTGCTACTGACAGATATTTTTGATCAAAATATCAAGGCCTTCAGTCAAAACAAAATTCACCGTGGTTTCCATTATGTTGCAAAAATATAAATAGTCATACAAACTACATGGGTAACTTTCTAACACAAAAATGTTAAATTAAGTTTTATTTTCATTTCAACGGTCAACACAACTTTTTTTGTATACTCGTACTATACAGGGTGTTCTTTTCGATATGCGTTAAATTAGACAGGTTACTTGGGTCATTAATAGAAGTTGTCTGGTATATGGGCTTTTTGAAAATCCGATAAAAATGTTTTTTTTTGTTTTCATACATAATCAATGAAATTGTAAGTGTGAGAGAACCTTAAAAATTAAATAAAAGTTAATCTCAGGTAACTGACGGCACATGTCAAATTAAGTAACATTAGAATGTAATAAAGGTTGCAATACACATGTTCAGTGATTAAACTGATTTTTGAAATAACTCAATAACATTAAGAGTTAAAACACTAGTTTCTTAGAGAAATTAGTTCTATTTGACCTAAATAAGCTTCCCTTAAAGTTATAGCATATGAAGAAAAACACGCTGTATAGTTCGGGAAATATTACTGATCTGTGGGAAATATTAATTGACCGACTCTTATGCTACTTACGACCTATTGTTTTGCATCATTAACAGGTGCATTCCACGAAAAAGTCCCCCAATGTCCCGTACGAACACGGTTTTTCTCAAAATTGTGGGTTTATCAAAGTTGTCTTTCGTGACTAGAGGAGTTAGATGTTGCTCAAAAATGTATACAGGCTGGTCCAAACCTTGACATCAAAAAATTTTTTTTAGGTTCCCTACGTCATGGGCTATTAGAATATACCCCATGTATGTTAGCCGATTTTTTGTAGTTTTCGAGTATGAATTTTTGAAAATTTTTTTTTGAGAAATTCTGGAATTAAGAAATTTATTTAAAAAAAAATGTTGGGGTTTTAACTAGTTTTTTTTTGTAAAAGTATTACAACAAATAAAGCATTTACTGACAAGAAAATTAGCGTCCTCACTTTGATACAAGTAGGATAAAAAAATACAAAATTCAAAATTTTACGCTAAAACGCATCAAAATAGCATTAATGTACGTAAATAAAAAAATAAAACATATCCCAAGGAATTTTCGTATTCTAAAGACCGCCCTAGACCTTGAGCTTTCGTAAAAGCAAAAAAAAGTGATACTTAATGATGAGGATTTTTCGGAGTAGTCGGTCAAATAAACTTAAAAAAGCTTAAAATTTTAAAGTAGTAAAAAATTACTTGAATAACTACACAAATTGAGCTTTCGTGGTATTTTCTGTCTTTGTTTATTGATAAGAACAACAAAACAGACGAAATTTCACTTTATTTTAAAATAAAAAATTTTGAAGTTTTTTTTAAGTTTATTTGACCGACTACTCCGAAAAATCCTCATCATTACGTATAACTTTTTTTTTGCTTTTACGAAGGTTTAGAGTCTAGGGCAGTCTTTAAATTACCAAAAATCCTTGGGATATGTTTTATTTTTTTTATTTATATACATTAATGCTAACACCACATTTCGAAAGCTTGTAGTCTCTCTCTGTCTCTCTGGGTCATAGTCCAAGTTTCGCAGCCGTAGAGGGCTATACTCCAGATGTACACTTTTACCAGTTTCTTCCTGACGCTTTTCGATATTCTAGCTGATAGTAGGCTTCTTTTAGAGTTAAACACCTTTTTAGCCATGGCAATCCTGGTAA
The DNA here is from genome assembly GCA_025490895.1 of Thaumatotibia leucotreta. Lineage (NCBI taxonomy): Eukaryota > Metazoa > Arthropoda > Insecta > Lepidoptera > Tortricidae > Thaumatotibia > Thaumatotibia leucotreta. Next base: position 40,879 of record JALPQI010000909.1, on the reverse strand, counting down.
TGATGTCTGGTGTACATCTGGAATCCTCAGTTATAATACTCCCCAGGTATCTGAACGACTTCACTTGTTCTATTGGAGTGTTTTGCAGTGTTATTGTGCAGTCGACTACTCTTTTGGAGACAGCTAGAGTTTTGGTTTTTGTTTTATTAATTTTGAGACCCCTTTCCGAAAAAACCGTGTGCATTTCCAACAACATAGCCTGCAATTCTGTGCTGTTTGTGGTGTTGGCGGAAGATGGAAAAAATCAGTTGGACAGAAAAGAAAAGCAATGAGGATGTTCTGAATATAGTCCGGGAAAAAAGATCCTTGCTGGAAACTATTGAAAACAGGAGAGGAAGAATGTTGGGTCATCTCATACGACACGATGAATATATAAAAACTATTATAGAGGGAAAAATAGAAGGAAAAAGGAAAAGAGGAAGACCTAGGAGGACTTATATGGACCAAGTAAAAGAAAAGTTAAATGTTTCATCATATCAACAGGTCAAAAGAAAAGCTGAATGTAGAATAAGATGGAAATTACTCCACCGACAAGAGCCTAGCTCTTAAATTGGATGATGATGATGATGACATTAATGCTATTTTGGTGCGTTTTTAACGTAAAATTTTGAATTTGTTATTTTTTATCCTACTTGTATTTTGATACAAGTAGGATAGTGAGGACGCTAATTTTTTTGTCAGTAAATGCTTTATTTGTTGTAATACTTTTACAAAAAGAAAATATTTAAAAAAACCCAATAGTTTTTTTTATCAATAAATTTCTTTATTCCAGAATTTCTCAATATTTTTTTTTTCAAAAATTCATACATAACTCGAAAACTACAAAAAATCGGCTGACATACATGGGGTATATTCTGATAGCCCATGACGTAGGGAACCTTAAAAAAAATTTTTTGACGTCAAGGTTTGGACCACCCTGTATAATAACTAATAACTCGGAAGAAAACTCAAATTATCGAAATATACACGCGTTTGTACGGGACAGCCCATGGAATGCTCCAACAATAGAAAAGTGCTCGACTGCTGATTATTTTGTACCTAAGTGTTAACGCAAAACATAGAGGTGCGTTTAAACCGAAAGAGCATTCGCTGTTCTAGCGCCCGTTCTAAGAAATCAACCAATCACGTTTTGCGTACCGATCGAATTTCGTAGAGTGGGAGGTTAGAACAGCGAATGCTCTTTTAGTTTAACCGCACCTTAAGGTCATAAGTGAAATAACAGTCGGTCAAATAATATTTCCCGAACTTTAATAAAATATTAATATACCTAATATATGTGTATCAACATAAAGACTAGTAGTCCGTGGGCTAGCCGGTCTGAAATTAGAAAACGGTATAATTTGGGGGTACCAAGTGTCCTTTTTACAGCAGTTAGACATATTCATAAGGATGTTAAAAAAGTATGATAGACATCTCAAAGTGGTAGCTAATAGGCATACGGGCTATTTCAAGATTTCCGTTGTATGACAGGTATGGTTAAAATTAGGAGGTACAAATTTTCCTTTTCACGGCTGTTAGGTAAGCTTATAAAAATGTCAAATATGCAAGATTGCCATTTATAAGTGCTACCTAACAAAAATGGGGGCCAATCAAAGATGGTGGATCTTAAGTTTTACAAAATCAAGTATATCTCGAGAACTATTAAATATATCTAATTACTCTCTTGAACAAAATTAAAGGCATATCTGTAAGCTTCATATTTTGCATATACACCATTTTGCTAAAACCAACCAATAATTAATTATTACCAAATTTATGAAAATTTCGTGATTTTGATTTTTTTTGTGTCGTGTTTTTACATAGTAGTCATGACGCTAGAAAAATCAAATATTTTTTTGAAGATAGTGTATTTAATAAGCTTTAATTTGATGTATATAACTTGTTGGCGGTATTAAAAAAAAGACCCATAAAAAATATTTAAATGAATTGTAGTCATAATCCACCGTATACTTAATGATTTAAGAGGCGATGGAAGTGCCACTATAATAACGTGCAACAATAATAGTGCTTATTTCAAATAACCAAGCTTGAAAAATATAAAAAAAACCGCCTCTTAAATCACTAAGTATACGGTGGATTATGACTACAATTCATTTAAATATTTTTTATGGGTCTTTTTTTTAATACCGCCAACAAGTTATATACATCAAATTAAAGCTTATTAAATACACTATCTTCAAAAAAATATTTAATTTTTCTAGCGTCATGACTACTATGTAAAAACACGACACAAAAAAATCAAAATCACGAAATTTTCATAAATTTGGTCATAATTAATTATTGGTTGGTTTTAGCAAAATGGTGTGTATTCAAAATATGAAGCTTACAGATATGCCTTTAATTTTGTTCAAGAGAGTAATAGATATATTTAATAGTTCTCGAGATATACTTGATTTTGTAAAACTTGAGATCCACCATCTTTGATTGGCCCCCATTTTTGTTAGGTAGCACTTATAAATGGCAATCTTGCATATTTGACATTTTTATAAGCTTACCTAACAGCCGTGAAAAGGAAAATTTGTACCTCCTAATTTTAACCATACCTGTCATACAACGGAAATCTTGAAATAGCCCGTATGCCTATTAGCTACCACTTTGAGATGTCTATCATACTTTTTTAACATCCTTATGAATATGTCTAACTACTGTAAAAAGGACACTTGGTACCCCCAAATTATACCGTTTTCTGATTTCAGGCCGACTAGCCCACGGACTATAGTAGAAAGAATAGCGATATATTTATAATGCAATGGTCATTAAATTCTCTTAACAGCTCACGGTAAGTGCTATTTCATTCCTGAACAGTACTTACTTTGATTTGTTACGTCATTCACCCACGACCAATGTGCAAAAGGACCCAAGGTAACAAACGAAATTTCGGTTCTTACGTCCTTTCAAAATACCGAAACTGTAATAATTGCCGGGTGAGATGATAATATTATTCTTAGACTTTTGCCAAATTGCTACAGATTGTATAGTTTCCAAGAAAATTGTATTCATTATATCACAGTTTTGGCTACTGAGAGGATTTTAAATGCGTGACCCGAATGAGAGAAGCTTAGTTTTCTGTTACATTTAACATTTAGCATTTTAGCAATGAACTATTCAAGTACGTAATAAAGATGAAATATGGATATTAGAATTCTATGAGATTATTTAACAAAAAGCTGTAGGTAGTTAAGTACTAGGGTCGATAGCAATATAGGCATGTAATGAAAACAAAATTGTAAGTCATAATTTTTGTGTTACAACTTTTGGTAGTGAAAAAAGGCGACCTATTAAAAGTTTCTATTATGAGCCATCAACAATATGGGCCGACTTTTTTTTTAATATGACGCCTTTTTCTACTGCCAAAGGTTGTTGGACAGACTACACATTATAATTAGTATGACTAACTTTCGTGACACAATCGATGCGACGCGTGATTTTTGGTTTGATTAATGCTTCAACTATTAAAAAATTGTATGCAATCGACTCGAGTATTTGTTAAATAGAAAGTTATCAAAATTTCGTCTAATTATGCTAATTGCTAACTTATGTTTAAACTAGACGAAATTTTGATAAGTTTGTATAGTTACAGTGTATTACACGAGCCACTAAAAACCTTGAACGGGGTGATTTAGTAGGGTATACTGAATAAATTTTACTCCGAAGCCAATAACGAAATTAAAAAAAAAAATGTCTTTTTCATAGATTTTGATATTTTTCATTTTGTATGAAACAGCCAAAACTTTTTTTTTAGATTTCTGGGTTAGCTCCATAGTAAAAGTTGTTCAGTATAACCAATCAAATCACCCCGTTCAAGGTTTTCAGTGGCTCGTGTAATACGTTGTATATCAATACTATGGTTTTTGAGAAGTTTCGAGCCTTAGATTGGCATTGTAAAATAGGGGTGACTTTATTACATGTTTTCGTTTTTATTATTTTTACTCCCCGGTCCCTCAAGTGGTTGAAGGCAAACAGCGCGATCGGACCATTATTTCAAATGGTCCATTATTATTTCGCGCAAAATAAAAGCTAAAAATGTTGCGGTTTCAATAACTGTTAGCAGTTTCCTATGACATAAGGCCTAGCATCCTCTCAATAGGATTCAGAGAGAGCGAAAACGGAACTCAATTACAGTTGGTCTGTTGGGTTCCGTTTGTCAACTTCGGATCCAACCTTCGAAAACCTTTTGTTTCGGATCAAACATCTTTTAGAATTTCCTCTTTGCAACGCCTGATATTACTAGCCCGCGTACGAGTATATTATTTTCCACGGCACATAACTGAGTGGATTTAGCGAACCGACTTTAATTAAAGACTTAAAAGTAAAAAAAACACCTCCAGTCAATTTAACAATGACAATCGAAAGAATGGAAAAAAGTAACAAATTCATCTTAGGTCATCATCATTTATTTAAGAGCTTGGCTCTTGTCGGTGGAGTAATTTATATTCTCTTCTCTGCCTTTTCCTTGAGCTCTCTATTATACGTTTCAACTTTATATTTTCCTTCAATTGCTCCATGTGAGCTCTCTGTGGTCTTTTTTTCTCGATCTTTACTTCGATTAAAACTTTAGTGAAGTCACCGTGACGAAGTAAATGACCTATCATTTTTCCTCTTCTGCTTTCAATCACTTTTAATCATGTTCTCCTTTCTTGGTTCATCTTAGGTAAAACAGTATTTTAAAAGAAAAGATAGGAACTCAATTCTTCAATTCAATATTCTGTAACTGTATACTGTGTATTCTGTATTATTCGTTTAAAGATACAATCGTATTTTTATGCGCACGACAACAATTGACATAGCTTATTGAACTACCCGCAATGCTGCACGCAATATATGAACGTAATTACGTCGGCTTGTAAGCAGCATGCAGACGTTATTGCTTCTCAGATATGAAGGACGTGACAATATGATCTCTGTAGAGCGAGGAGTGAAGGAGAGTTCAAAGTTCAATTGCCTTTAGGTTCAATTACGAAAAAACAACAAAAAAAAGTTACATAAATTTGTTTCTAATAATCGTAATCGACAATCAAAAGAAACATGCTGTATACGACCTGACGTCATGTGTTACTGCAATGGCAGCGCCACACTGAATAGGTTTGTCAATTACGAGTATAACATTTGTCAAAAGTGAGAATCTTACTAGTGATTAAAAAAACCGGTTAAATGCATGTCGGGCCATGCTCAGTATAAATATTCCGTAGTTATTCGAAACCGGCTCGGCCGATTATGTTCGAAATACTTAGTTTTATTTTTAAGTATTCTATAAGCAGTACCCATAATATTTTCATATTTTTTTGACCCAGGGATCAAAAGTTAGAGGCGAAAAGTTTTTTTATTCTGGAGCGATTATCTCCGAAAATATTGTCTTTAGAAAAAATTTTGAGACCCTTATTATTTCTAAGAGACCTATTCAGTTACTATACTTACGGGTATCCATACCTACATTCTCACTGCAAGATAAAAACATTGCCTAAATATTTATACGAGTACAACTAGTTTCTAGTCATTGCACTCGACAATATTGATCAGGTATTATTTACAGCTTGATAATTACTAAGATAAGGAACGAAGCCATCGACGTCAGTATTTTCGCCTCATTTTTACGCCGAACACGTACTATCCAGTCACCAGTAGTAGAACATCGTCTATCAAAAAAAAATATATTTATAAATGTCGTTTTAAAAAGTCTGTCGTCTATCCTTTAGTTTCTTGCTTGCTTCCAGCAATAAGCCGAACCAATTTCAAAATCTAAACCAAAGTCAAACAATTTTTTAATCAAGTAGCACTAGCAATAAGCATTTTCGAATCCTCTTAACTAGTAACCCTACAACACTGACCCGAGAAGAAGTTACATGTTGTATGTTTTTTACTGACAAGGAACTGAGCGAACCTTCTTTTTTCCGAATACTTTAAGAATTATCTAAAGAAGCTAAAGCGGGACTGAGCTGACTACGTCTCACGCATGCCAAGTGAGCTCTGGGCCAAATTACCACTTTTGGCAGCACAATATCTCGAGGCGAAGAACTGACAGACCCCGTCAGTGATGGCGAAATCAACTTGACTCATTTCTTTAGAGGCCAGACACTACACAGAACCGAAAACACTGGATAGAAGACCTCTGCTCAGTGGCACAGGCTGCTAATTTAATATATACTTCATAAATATACCACTACCACAATGTCGACGGAACCAACAGTGTGTGATCTGACATTCATCATGCGCCTGCGACTATTGTGTGGACTGTACAACAAGAGAGCCGTGACGCCGCGCTTCCAACCACTAGCTAAGCTCTACTGTATCACTATCATTGTCATCTTCACCATCTATGTATTCTTTTATCTTCTACGATCCATTTTGCATTCTCCATTACATTACTTGTTCTATTTGTGTTCTTACGGGCAATATCTTTTTGCTAGTATCTCCTCCTTATTAACCAGTGATGAGTATATCTACACATATTATACTGAAAACAATTTAACTGACGTCACGCTGGATTCAAGGAGAATTTTTAAGCGTTTGCAGAATACTTTTAAGAAGCTGTTGGCTGTCGCTTCAGTGTACTTTGCTGTGTACATGGGGATAACTGTCTTATTGTTTAGCACAGTAGTTGGTGTCTTAAACATATTTAAACATGTCATGCCGGTATTTTGGATAGATCTGATTGTAAATAGTTCTTTCACAACTAAGGTGATGGTGATGGCTTTGTTTAATGCTCGGATGTTGGTGTTGAAGACTAGGCTCCAGAGATATGGATTCCGGAATGTTGGGTACAGGCCGGTACAGCCATACTGTGAAGTCTATGACGAAATACTGAAGGGACTTGATGCAACCGATATCCCACTGAAACTCTTGGTAAGGGAATATTAATTAACCTAACCTAAGAACTTATTGTATTCTGTCTTTGCAGATTTGAAGTTCTGGATATCATTTGTCAACCAACTTTTTGTACATGATTCACTTGGTATTATAACTACCAACATTTACAAAACTAATATTTGCAAACTTTCACTTGGCAGTGTAGAAGTACCTATGACACATAGCTGTAAGGCCTATGGACAACAAATTCTATCCATAGGATGCTTCGATCAATCGGTTGATCCGCAAGTGTTTCACGGTAGCGTTAGCTGTCAAAAGCTTTCGAATTTACTCATTTCAATTTTCGCGGTAGCTCCCCTGAGTAGGTACATAAATTTTGTAGTTTTTAGAGGTTAAAAAATATTTTAAAGGAAGTGTACGTAATTCTTGTTTCAGCTTTTCTTCGATCTGATCTTCTGTAGTGGCAGGATAATGTCCTACGTTTTAATCTGTGTTGTTGACAGTGGCTGGACCGTAAGTTACTTAGTTTCATATAAAACTAACCCTAGTTTTGGCTTGATAGTAGTCATCATCGATTATCGTAAAACCACCTACTTAACTATGAATAAGGTCAGTGTGGGTAAGTCCGCCATATTTTTGTAAGGAAAGTCCGTTATATGAATCTTATATTGTTGAGTTAGGGGTGGTAATCAGTTGCAAGACGGACTTTCCTTATAGACGGTCTCACCCGTATTGACCTTAGTCCAATCCAAGCGCTCCCAACAATGGTCTAAAACTGAATCGAATTCCATTAGGTTAATTGTTACATATATTATTCGTGCTATTCCATAGGCAAAAACTTCTTGTTTACTAAAAAAACTTAGATAAAAGAAGATTGGGGTCTGAAGCTTAATAGAAATTGAAATCGTGGACCATAGTTGCAGTATTGGCATAGTTGGGTGGTTTTACGGTATGTAAACTCATTCTCTTACAATAGTATGCTTAGCAAATTTTCAATATAAATCAGTCGACATCAGAGGCCCTACCGCGAACCACGAACGAAGTGTTGCCTCTGTCTCGCACTTGTGAATTAGTCCGTAAGCGTGACTGAGAGGCAACACTTCGTGGTTCGAGCGGCCACGGTGCTTAACCATTATGCCGCTACCGGTACCTGCGGCTCGACGGACAGACCGCCGTCACTGACAGGTAGGCTTGTACACTCTGCTCAACCTTGTCAGTAGGAGACAGCGTGCTGGTGTTGAGCCAGTTCACAATGCTGACGTCTCGAGCGCTACCTCGCGCACCGCCGCTACCGGTACCTGCGGCTCGACGGACAGACCGCCGTCACTGACAGGTAGGCTTGCAACTTGTAGAAATGTGTGCCAAACTACATTTACACCGACATTTTCAGACAGAGAGGGGCACTGACAGGTAGTCCTATCTTGCTCAGACTGCCCAGAAATACATGACATACCATTTTAAACTGCTTACACTGAATCTAGGCCAGCTAAAAAGCTACAGACCATACTTGCCTCTTAGGTACAGTCAAAGACAAAATAAGGTGTACACAAAAATGTTCAAAAATATGTCCCAGTGCACTAACCCTGTGTAATAAGAACGTCGTAACATATTTATGAGCGGATTCTTTCGATACTTATTTTTGCACTTGACTGTACCATAAAAGTCTGTCTGTTGTATCGAGAGGTTATAACGCTTTCATTTTAGGTCATATATTTTACAATTACATCCCTTTAAAACATTCATTAACTATTTTTCCATAATATTCGTTTTCTTCGAAAAATTCGAATATTCGAATACTGGAAATCGAAGTATTCGTATTATTCGAATACTAAAATTGGACGAATATTGCAAACCCTAACCATATCTAGGGTTTGCAATCCGGATAATCCACTATTCGGATTATCCGGATATCCGCCAAAATTAACATCCAAAAATATCCGGATAGTTAACCTCTAAATATCCGAATAACGGATATTTTTAACTCAACACAAATCATGGTTTAAACTTTATTTACTACCTTTTTGGTACCTCAAATTATTATAATGTGCAAGCATACACAACTAAAACCCTTAATAAGACGTACTATTAAGGGTTTTAGTCGTGTACAAGTTTAGTTGCAGGTCCACTGTGGACTACTTAAATTTATTCTAGTATCACAAATATATACTATCATTCTGAAACGACACGCATGTCGAGGTGATAAGAAGGGATTTTGCCTGCTTAACCTTAGAAATGTGGGTAGCAGGTTCTGTCGGAAGAGACATGCGGGCAGTAAATCCAAACTTTCAGAGGAGACCTTAGAGCTCATGAAATAGAGACGCGTAAATACACAGGCTACGGCGGTAGAACAACGAACACTTACAAAGCAGATTCGAAAAGCGATACAATGGGATATTAGGGAGGCAATAAAACAAAATCGAGGTTCAAAAGTTTTCGTGAAGCGTCTTGGGCGGAGCCACATGTCAAAGCTGACTGCCGCCAATGGTCATGTTGTTTCCTCTTATCCAGAGATCATATCAGAGATGTAAGACTTCTATGGCAAGTTGTATGTCTTTGGATCTCAGGTGCCTGAACCCATTCCCTTTGATCCCGAGCTACTTTAGTCCGACATTATACCGATGAACTTCCCGATGTCAGCATTGACGAAATTGGGTTGGCCCTTAAACAACCTAAATATGTAAAAGCCCCAGAGGACAGAGTTACAACTGAGCTCTTAAGGGCAGGGGGAACTCGTGTACTCAAGCAGCTGCAGTACATATTTAACTCCGTTTCTCACGAAGGGAGAACTCCAAGAGCGTGAAGCAGGAGTATGGTAGTTTCATTCTTCAAAAAGGGTGATAAAACTGAGCCACGTATACAAGCTGTTTTCGAGAGTCGTCACAAATAGGCTGGCGCGACGGATGGAAGACTTGCAACCACCGGAGTGAGCCGGGTTTGGGGGAGGATTTGGCACCATAGACCCTGTAAGGCAGATTGTACAGGAGCCTCAGGAGTATAATCAGCCTATGTGTCACGCTTTCGTGGACTATGAGAAGACGTTTGACTCCGCCGAGACCTGATCTGTTCTGGTCTCCCTACATCGGTGCCAAGTGGATTTTCGATACATCGGGGTGCTTAGAAGCCTGTATGACGCCCCGACTATGTTCGTTCAAGCAAAGAACAGTCAAACAAGACCGATCCCATTGCATCAAGGAGTAAGACGGGGGGGGATGTTATATCCCCGAAACTGTTTACAAATGCATTGGAAGACATGTTGTTCAAGACTCTAAACTGGAACGGCGTGACATAAATATAAACGGCGAATACATCTCACTATTCTCACATCACACTTAGGATTTGCCGATGATTTGATATCGTAGTCATAGCAGCATCGCTGCAATAAGTTCAAGAAATGCTGCACAGCCTAAATGCAGCCTCCCAACGAATTGGTCTCAGAATGAACACGGACAAGATGAAGGTCATGTTTAATGGCCTCGTCATTCTGAGCCCAGTAATTACAGATGGCGTATATCTTGAAGTCGTTAAGGAATATGTCTACCTCGGGAAAATATTGCAGTTAGATAGATACAACAGTGAAAAGGAAGCCAATAGGAGAATTCAGTTGAGTTAGGCAACGTTGAATTACGTAACGTTAGAATAGAAAGTTGCATTCCTACGTATTTTCGTCGGATATATCACAGAGCCTGAAGACAATAGTATTTTATCAGTTTGTGCTCCCTGTAATGACGTACGGACTACGGAGCCGAGACGTGGACACTGACTTTGGGGTTACTTAATCCATACTTAAGTTTAATGAATGCTCGCAGTTTCTCTGAAAAGCAGAATTCAGAATGAAGTGATCCGCCAGAGAACCAAAATGACCGACATAGCTCTGAAAGTTAGCACGTTGAAGTGGTAGTGGACTGGCTATATATGTCGCACAACCATTATCGCTGGAGTAAGCGTGTTCTGGAGTAGAGAACGCGTCTAGGCAAACGCAGCGTTGGACATCCTCTAGCCAGGTGGCACCGTCTTGCGTAGGAGGGCCGGCAGCGATTGGATGCATAAATCAACTGACCACGCTCTGTGGCATACATTGGCAAATTAGGCCTATGTCCAGCAGTGGATTGAGACAGGTGGATGATGATGATGATGATGAATCGTTATATAGTTTACTATAACGCTTATATTGACGAATTACACCCATTAAAAGAATTATATTATTATATTTTACCACTATCCGCAATTATCCAAAATATCCGGATATTCGGATAATACAATTATTACTATCCATATTATCCGGATATTAAAATCAGGCGGATATTGCAAACCCTAACCATATCTAAACATTCACTGCTACCACGACAATAGTTGCCTGCACAGATATTTGAGCAATTCTCAAAAAGCTTGTACATTTGGATCCCCTATAATTTTTGTCAATATCTAAATATTGACAAAAATTATAGTAGGTAGGCTGGTAGAGTCAAGTCAAGTCTGAGAAAGATCCACCACATTTCCCAAAATGTCCCAGAAAGTTTGTATGGAAGTTTCCTTTTTTTCGTTTAGATTCCTACACATTTTTGGTAACAAAAAAAAGGAATTTTTCTTACAAACATTTTGGGGCATTTTTAGAAATGTGATGAATCTTTTTCAGCATCATTGACTCTACCAGCCCACATTGTTATCAATATCAAAGACGTGATCCAAATGTACAAACTTTTTGATAAAGGCTCATTTGTTAGCACACTTTTTTTTCGTGGGAAAATGCGTTACGCAGAGCAACCGGGCGCGGGGGACGGACCCGGGTGGTTATGTGGGACTCCTAGGGCTAATGAGGCCCTGGTCTATCCACTAAAACCCCACAGTCTGCCGCCAAGATGCTTTAAGGCGAGGTCACGGGTACGTCGGAGCACATTGCACTTCCGCAATCTCGCAGCGGCTGTCCAGGGCTCTGGATCCATCTCCGGAAGGGACAATTCTTCCTTCCCCCCTGACTGCTCCAATATTATCTGAAAGGCCAACAGTACTCAACTTTTTTCCCATGATAAAATAAATTGTGTCACAAGGGCTCAAAATGGTATACATATTTCCGGCGTGGGCGTATATTGAATCCTGAGCGTAATGAAGGATTCAAGCGTTAACGCCCAAGACGAAATAATTTTGATACCGTGTGACACATACTGTTTTTCACACCACCTATGAGAAAAATAAAAGATATATCACATATTTAATATTTATGCAAATAATCGATTTTGAAGAAATTTTTATGAACGTACTGTTTATTGTATTTTTTTAAGGCTGGCAATAGAAAGTCCTTGAACAGAACAGTCCCACTTTGATCCCTCCTAGCAGGGAAGAAAAGACCCGTATTCGAATAGGTGGTGTGAAAAGTATGTATTAAGCTTGTGTTCATTATTTAAGGTATTCCCTGAAAGGTACTTAGTACCCTACTTGTGTATAACTGTGGCCCACATTCTGGCATACTCGTTTGGTCATGTGGCGTTCCTGGAGTCGGCTGCCACCCACTGTCATGATATGGCCATCTTCACCGTCACGGAGCTCATCAAGAACCCAAGTAAGTTACGTTCCATGTGAGAAAGTCAGCCTCCGCAGCCTAGTCGGTAGTGACCCTGCCTACGAAGCTGGAGGTTCCGGGTTCCGAATCCCGGCGAGGGCATTATTTGTGTATTTATTTATCAATTATCACAAATATTTGTTCCTTGGTCATGATACCCATATCACAAGCCTTAATTGAGCTTACGCGTCGACCGTCCAAGGGATTTGAATGGCATGTACTCAGTTGGCCATGAACTCCGAAGTTCGCAAATTTCGGAGATTTGTCTCTGCCACACCAACGAAAGCGTCAATAGAGTAACAGAGACAAATCTCCGAAATTTTCGAACTGTGGAATTCGCGGTAGGGCCGCAGGTCACGCGCATACGTTTGCATTTGTTTAAAGGTGCGGTTAAACTAAAAGAGCATTCGCTGTTCTAACCTCCCACTCTACGAAATTCGATCGGTACACAAAACGTGATTGGTTGATTTCTTAGAACGGGCGCTAGAACAGCGAATGCTGTTTTGGTTTAGACGCACCTTAACATAGACGCCCCGCCCCGCCGGACGCCATGCTCGAGCATCTACTCAAGCCTTAGACTTACCCTTTATTCATAAACGTCTCCTAACTTAACAAGCCGCTAATAATTGGTTGTCCCTTTCGCTCTTATAGACATATTGGTAATCCCGTAAAGGACAAACTTAGCGGCTTGCTAACGCCGCGGCCACGACATCGGTCTAAGGCGACCGGCTTAGCGGAAAACGTTTAGTGCTCCCTCTCGTACCCATATCGGCATCCCGCTCCAACTCATGGATTCGCTCGCCGCTGGTCGCCTTAGACCAATGTCGTGGCCGGGCCTTTATTCATAATCATCTCCTAACTTAACAAGCTGCTAATAATTGGTTGTCCCTTTCGCTCTTGTAGATATATTGGTAAGCCCGTAAAGAACAAACAATACTTAGCGGCTTGCTAAGTTAGAGACGTTTATGTATAAGGATGTTAGGATCAAGGATCGGACAAATGAAAGTCATTTTGAAAATATAACCCTGTCTCTACAGCAGAGACTTCATGTTGATAAAACAATTGTAAGTAAGTATTTTATAGATTTATTGGAGCATCATTTATATTCAGTGACAGATTATTATTATGGTCTAATAAATCTATAATAACAATAGTAATCTATAAGAATAGTTTCGGATAGGGTTAAGGTCGTAGTACCTTCGAAACATTAAGTACAGATGTCGCTAGTAGCTTTACAATATCATTGACTAAATTCGCTGTGATTCACGGAAGGTCGTCTGGTGTAATTAGAAGCACGTCAGACCGGCAATCCAGAGGAAGCGGGTTCGAATCTCGTGACAACCAGAGTCTTTCGCAGTTGATTTTTTCTATGATAAGCACATCACATCTATTACGACATTGTAGGAAATCCATAAAACACTATTTTTTTTATAACATAAGGAAGTCTCTGCTGTCCAAACAGGGTAAAATTTTCGAAATGACGGGCTTTTGTCCGATCCGATCCTTGGTAAAGATTCATCAGATCGTGATTCTGAATGCTTAGCCAAGTTGCCAATCGCTAGCGCTTAGTAGCGTATCGTAGTTTTCCCTCTCTGTCACTCTTGCATATTAGTGCGACAAAGACAGTTAGCTGCCTTTCGCTTACGATTGACGACTAAGCGCTAGCGATTGGCAACTTGTCTAAACACCCTGGAACTACCCTAGAGACCTCCTTACTATTCCATATCACATCCGCACCCATCAAACTTCCAACGCACCCATCCACAGAGCTATCATCATCATCATCATCATCATCAGCCAATTGACGTCCACTGCTGGACATAGGCCTCCCCCAGAGAGTTCCACAAAGATCGGTCGTGAGCTGTCCGCATCCATTGGACACCCGCAACCTTTACCAGGTCGTCGCTCCATCTTGTGGGGGGCCTCCCACGCTGCGCCGTCCAGTGCGTGGTCGCCACTCGAGAACACGCCGACCCCACCGGTCATCGGTCCTCCGGGCAATATGGCCACCCACAGAGCTATAGAACTAATTAATAACTTTTTAGCTACGATTCAAAATGCCGACATTTTCTCTGATAGATATAGATGGATACAACTTAGACGAAAAATTAACCATTACCTTAATGCTACTGTACCCTATAATTTTTCCTTTTCATTATGTTGACATTGACACCCTGATTTTTACAATAAGTAATATTCGCATATTGATTTGTTCCATCTGAGCTACAATAGTTTGATTTCCGTCTTAAAGCAAAAAGCGAAAAATAAAGACACTCCTATGTTATGTGTAGGTTCGTGTTAGGTAGATGATTTAAATTTAAATTGTTTGTTGTTTAGTTTAAGTCACATTTAGATTGAGCAGATTAAAGTATTTGAATTGGCTTGTATTCAAAATGTATAAATATATATTTTTTTATATTTATTTTCAAAACTACAATTTATGTACATAGATTAAATCTAACTAATCTACTTAACCTAACCTATATCTAAGATTGGCCCTTGTGGCATTGTACCTAGGATGCTGGCGGCATTTCCTCGCTGTATCGCAATACTGATGCGTTGATGATAAATAATTGATTATTATATTTTAATTATTAGTTTCTAATGATTGATTTGAATTTAATTTGCATGCATGTTACATCTCAACTACCATCTTCCGAAGCAAGGAAAATTGTATTCGTTTTAAGTGGAAACTGTTTTGGCGTATGTTATAATTACGGCCTGTTTCACAATCTCCAGTTAAAGCTATCTGTCAGATAAAAAATAACACTATCTCTTTCTTTCACCTGGAAGAATAAAGAGAGCGTGTTATTTTTATCTGACAAATAGCTTTAACTGGAGATTGTGAAACAGGCCCTAACTCTGTTTACCCTATTGTATTATTAAGTGCTGTTTGTTTCCCAAATAAAAAAATAAAAAATTTTTGTCTGACAGCGGCGGACGAGCGTCGGCGCATGCGCTCGTTCCTGGCGGCGCTGGAGTCGCGCGGCGCGCGCTACCGCGTGCTGCGCGCGCTGCCGCTCGACGCGCGTCTTGTGCGCGCCGTTGTCGGCTTCTGCACTGCGCAGGTCATCGTCTTCACGCAAGCGCTTAAGCACCGTTAAACTAGAATACTTGCTGTGTCAGCGCTGCGGCAGCGTCGAGCCTAAAAATGGTATTAATGCACTTTAAACGTCAATAGCGCTCGGCGACGAATGCGGCGTCAGCTGGAACTACACTGCGTCGAGAGTTACCGCCTACAGCTCGACGACGAGCTGTTCTACGTTAGTGAATACCGTTTTTCGCAGGGCTGCGCTCTACGTCGAAGTGAAGGCTGTCTCGTCGTCGAGCTCGTTGACGAACGCAGCGTCGAATGTGTGAATAAGATAATTTGTCAGCCTCGGTAGCCTAGTTGGTAGTGATAGTGACCCTGCCTACGAAGCTGGAGGTTCCGGGTTCGAATCCCGGCGAATTCTTTGTGTATTTGTTTATCACAAATGTTTGTTCCTTGGTCATGGCTGTCTATGTATTTAAGTATCTATATGTATCTATCTATTATATGTATCGTCGCCTGGTACCCACATCACAAGCCTTAATTGAGCTTACCGTGGGACTAGATCGATTTGTGTAATATGTCCCAAGATATTATATTTATTTATTTATTTATCGTGATTCTGAATGTTTAGCCAAGTTGCCAATCGCTAGCGCTTAGTAGCGTATCGTAGTTTTCCCTCTCTGTCACTTTTCTGATTTTGTCTGACAGCGGCGGACGAGCGTCGGCGCATGCGCTCGTTCCTGGCGGCGCTGGAGTTGCGCGGCGCGCGCTACCGCGTGCTGCGCGCGCTGCCGCTCGACGCGCGCCTCGTGCGCGCCGTTGTCGGCTTCTGCACTGCGCAGGTCATCGTCTTCACGCAGGCGCTTAAGCACCGCTAAACTAGAATACTTAAATACAATCTTTGAGTGACTTAAGGTTGTAGTACCTTCGAAACACTAAGTACAGTCGCTAGTGTTTGGCTTCACAATACCATTGACTAAATTCGCTGTGATTCACGGAAGGTCGTCTGGTGTAATTGTAATTGGAAGCACGTTAGACCGGCAATCTAGAGGAAGCGCGTTCGAATCCCGTGACAACCAGAGTCTTTCGCAGTTGATTTTTTCTATGATAAGCACATCTGTTACGACATTGTAGGAAATCCATAAAACTAAAGGAAGTCTCTGCTATCCAAACAGGGTAAAATTTTCGAACTGACGGGCTTTTGTCCGATCCTTGGTAAAGATTCATCAGATCGTGATTCTGAATGCTTAGCCAAGTTACCAATCGCTAGCGCTTAGTAGCGTATCGTAGTTTTCCCTCTCTGTCACTCTTCTGATTTTGTCTGACAGCGGCGGACGAGCGTCGGCGCATGCGCTCGTTCCTGGCGGCGCTGGAGTTGCGCGGCGCGCGCTACCGCGTGCTGCGCGCGCTGCCGCTCGACGCGCGGCTCGTGCGCGCCGTTGTCGGCTTCTGCACTGCGCAGGTCATCGTCTTCACGCAAGCGCTTAAGCACCGCTAAACTAGAATACATGCTGTGTCAGCGCTGCGGCAGCGTCGAGCCTAAAAATGGTAATAATGCTGTTTGTGTACAGTTGAATTAGGAGATACATGTATACCTTTTAATAACACCTGTAACCTGACCCTATTCATAAGCAAATAAATGATTTATGATTTATAAATGACTAAACAAGTGTACTGCAACCTTTATAACATCCTAATGCTACTTATTTTGACATGTACCGTCAGTCAACTAAAATTGACTTTTGTGTTATTCTTAAGGTTCTCTCACACTGACCATTTCATTTATTATGTATGAAAACGAAAAAAAAAAAATTTTTTTTTTGAGTACAATACATATGTAGTCGTATTGTGAATTAAAAGCTGGCGGCCTTTTAATTACTAGGTATAATCACTTGACTAATAGCAAAACTAATTTGCAAAGATTATTGTGACTCGAAATTTCATCATCTACACTAGAACAGTATAGGTCAGTCTGGCCGGTAGCGGCTGTCGCGGCGGCGCATGCGCTCGTTCCTGCAGTGTTATTCACTAAGAAAACCGCCTTGCTATCAGCGCTGTGTCAGCGCTGCGGCACCGTCGAGCCTAAAAATGGTATTCACTAATGCACTTTAAACGTCACTAGCGCTCGGCGACGAATGCGGCGTGAGCTGGAACTACACTGCGTCGAGAGTTACCGCCTACAGTTCGACGACGAGCTGTTCTACGTTAGTTTTTTTTTTTTTTTTTTTTTATTGAAACACAATTGAACACTTACATGATATCTTAAACAATATTTTCGCCAAACTGCGAAACAGTTTGTTGGCGATGCGCTCACTATTCTTATAATGTAAACAAAGCAAACATGCTTATTAGACAGAAATGATAGCGGTGGATACCGGCGATAAGGATTACTCACATCGAACTTCAAACAGCCATGCACTCAACATTACGCTCAACCGGCCGATTGTGAGCCCTATCGTGTTGCGACAGGGCTCACAGTCGCCCAGCTGACTATACATTAGGTTTAGGTAGTTTCGTTATTCTCTAGCAATATCTTTTTAAATTTCGATTTCAAACTACCTATACTCAATTTTGGTGTATCAAGCAAAAGAGGGTATTCATTATAAATTTTGGGAATCCAATATTCTTTTGTTCTTCGCCCATAATAGTTTTTAACTTTCGGTTGCAACAGTTTTTTACATTTTGTGGACCTAGTGACACGTTTACTTGACCTTAGTTTTTTATAACGATCGGAGTAATATGTGTGTAAAACATTTAAGTATACAACTTTAGAATGTACGGGGAGAATCTTACAAGTTGAAAATAGTGTATTGTAATTATGTTTGTGCCTTTTCCTAATTTTATACGTGACCAAATTCTTAATTAACCTTAACTGGAGTTGCTTTATTCGATCCAAGTAGGTTTTAAAGGTGAGTCCATAACAAGGCAGCCCATAGCTGATTAATGCGTCAGCTAGTGCATGGTAAACAATGCGCAGTGTGCGTTTATTAACTGCTCGATTCAAGTGGTAGAACTGTCCTAAAATACATCTAAGCCTATTGCAAACTTGATCAATATGATTTTTCCAATTAAAGTGTTTATCGATTAACAATCCTAGATACTTAAATTCATCAACTACGTCTATACTATTACAATTGCAAATGGTTTTATTCGTATGTAAACATCCGTATGAGTGTCCAATGACCTTGATATTACTCGCTAATACTTTTTTTGCTGTTCTGTTATACGGTGAGAAAATATGCATACACTTAGTTTTACTAGTATTCAGTATGATTCCATTATCATGGGCCCACTTGGTAACATTTTCGAAATCGCACTGCACCTTATTTACCATGTCCATGATCTCCTCGCCAGCGAACAGGAGGCACATGTCATCCGCGTACATAAAGACTTCGCAGTTTTTGACAACATTCGACACGCTGTTTACGTGCATTATGTAGCCGACTGGGCCGTACACCGATCCGGTCGGCACCCCTAGTGTGACGCGCGCCTCGGATCCCGACGTACCGTTAATATATGTGCGCAAGGTGCGGTTGTTAAGGTATTCGCGGAACCACTGGTTCGTGGGGCCGCTGATGCCGCACTCGTCCATCGCCTGCAACAGCTTCTCATGATCCAGCGTGTCGAATGCTTTTTTGTAGTCAATGAACAGAGCAAGTACCTGCTGTCCGCCGTCGAGGCTTTTGTTGATGTAGTTCGAGAACTGGGTCAAGGCCGTGGCAGTGCTGCGTCCCCTCCTGAAACCGTGCTGCGACTGGGATATAATATTGTAATTTTCTAAGAAAGCGCTTACTTGACATATCACAGCCTTTTCTACAATTTTATTTATTACTGATAATATAGCTATCGGTCTATAGTTTGTATAGTTTAAGTGGCAGCCCTGCTTAAATATCGGTCTAATAAAAGATTTTTTTAGTTGATTCGGATATAAACCGGTTTTCAGACACATATTAATAAATTTGGCCAAGATTACACTTAGGTCTTTTTTAACGTATTTAATATCCTGTGCTCTAATTTTGTCAATACCGGGTGCTTTATCATTACTTAATTTTTCAATAATTTTTTCGATGTCACACGGACCCACTTTCCTAAATCTAAAAGATACATAACACGGGTCCACGTACGTATTTCTGTCCAAAAATTTATAGTCGCAGTGATGCTTAATATTTTCAATTTCTTGTGTAAAAGTACTTGAAAAATTATCACATATATTCTGTACATTGTCTGTTTTCCCCAAGTATTTTATTATTGTACTGTCTACGTTACCCTTAACCCGGCCTAACCACATATTAATTTTGCCCCATATTTTTCGAAAGTCACCCTCACATTTTTGGATTTCATTTTGTCTAAACTTATTCTTAGCAATGTCTATAATTTTGTTAACCTTATTTCGGAACCGTGTATACTCTAACCTCAAGGTCATGCTACTAGGATTATTCTTCCATGCTCTAAATAATTTATCTCTGTGCTCAATCATGCCCTCGATTTTTTTATTTACCCAAGGTTGCGTTTCCCTTTTGGTTTTCTGACCGGTAATAATTAGTGACTCATTATAGACATTACTAAAAACAGTACATAGTTTTTCATACATAACCAGTGGACATTCTATCGATAGCAGTTCAGACCAATCAATTAAATTCAAACCATTCATTACTTTACGATTACATAATACAGATCGCGTCGCCGGTCCGTTATTGCTTTCGCACGCGCCGATGTCCAGCCGTACGCCTATCAAGTGATGGTCGGAGAGTTTGCAAGTCAGCATATGGGCGGCGAGGCGCGATGTACCATGCCGGCGCCGGCGCACCCACGCGTGGTCGATGCACGACGACTGGAGCTGCCCGTCCACTATTGCCTCTCGCGTTATCTCCCCAGCTGGTATAGCGCATTGTAAGCCGTGTTCACACAACATCGTTTTATACTGTGAAGTGGCGGTGGTCATCTTGTCGCTTAACATATCTAGATTCATATCGCCAATTAAGACTATGTCATCATTTGGGGGAATTTGGTTAAGTAGGTAGCTGATTTCTTCCGCAAATCTAAGTTTATTTAATCTAGGTGGCCTATATATAGAAAAAATATGTGTGATTTTGCCTTCAGTCTTCAATTTCCCGTGTAACATCTCCGAAGCCGTAGTATCCCTGACATCAGCAGAAAAGTCAAGTCTGTCCTTCGCATATATCAGCACCCCTCCTCCCCTATTAGTTTTTCTAGTATTGGAATATAAAGCATATCCAGGTATGGCATAAAATGATAGGTCCTCCTCCTTGATATTAATTTCAGATAATATTATTAAGTCTATTTTTCCATCACATTGTTGTAACATAACAAGTAGCTCTCCGAACTGTTTCCTTAGTGACCTAATATTTAAGTGTACTATGTCTATCTCTTCTTTCTTATTTTTAATATAAGTACTCCATTTAGCCGTGTTATCAAATCTATCGTATTCAATGTCTTCCTCTAAGATATCGAATGCAGTATTCATTAAGATATTTATGTATTTACTTTACTTAAATAAGAAGCGAGTAGTGTGTATGCGCCCTAATAGAATAACCGCTTATCGCGGCGCGCAGGTACCTGTGTTGTTTACTCCGCGTTGTCGTTATCAATAAGAGATTTAATATCCTGTTCGTTTCTTATTTTATAAATTTTATCCTCTATCTCACTTTTCTTAACTAGTATGCTAGATTTGTGAAACCAGACGAAACTATACGTAGGTTTTAACTGGCTCCTAGCAGACCAAAATAATTGGCGCTTGGACTTCGTCATATCTTCATTTATATAGATCCTTTTTTCATTACTGTTTCCAAATACTGCATTATTTGTCAGGCGCGTCTTACGCTTATTGAGCCATTCATCCCGGGCGGTCTTAGTTCGCATAGCAACAGCGATGGGCCGCGCGCGGCGGGACTGGTTATTGCCAGACTCTGCGTCTACCTTCTTTTTTGAGATACCGACCCTGCGTACATGCTCAATATCGTCAATTTTGAGGTCTAATTTTTGTGCAATGGTTGCTACGACATCCTTTAAGTTTTCATTATCAGTTTCGTCTACGCAAGCCAGCTCAACCACCTTCTCCTTCTCTTTTTGCTCAAGGACATCTAGTCGTTCCTCCAGCGAAGCGTTACACTTTTCTAAATACACATTCTTACTCTCTAATGCCGATATCTTGCTTTCCGCCTTCTCTTTAAACTCTGCCAGCTGATTGTACTGTTCAGCATACAAATCTACCCGTTCTGCCATTTCTTGCAGCTTAGTTTCAATCTTAAACACCACTTCTAGTTTTTCGTTCACATCCTTTAGCAGATTCTCGACAGTGAGGCTGCTAGGGTCCAATGAGATTTTCCGAGTGGCTGGAGAACCTTTCTTCCCACAGTTCTCACATATTTCACCTGGACTCCACTTCCTTGCACATTTTTTATGGTAAACTCCGTCACATCCACCTCTACATTTTACAGTATCGGCCTTTGCCACAGAAATAAACTGTTTACATTATTTACACTGCACCATTTTTGCATTCATCCACGATAAATCGTAAACAAAAACACAAGCGATTAACACGTTCACACTCTGAGCGCTCGGAGCTAGAACTGTGAATACCGTTTTTCGCAGCGCTACGCTCTACGTCGAAGTGAAGGCTGTCTCGTCGTCGAGCTCGTTGATGAACGCAGCGTCGAATGTGTGAATAAGAGAATAGCATAGCTGGCGGCGCTGGAGTTGCGTCGGCTTCTGCACTGCGCTGGTCATCGTCTTCATGCAAGCTCTTAAGCACCGATGAGCAATGACTGAACTAGACTATTTTTTAGCATTAGGCTGGAATTCATCTGTAAGTTCTTACGTAAGCTGTAAGGACGGAGTTATACTAAGGAATGAGAGATGAATAATACATATATACAAGTATATGTAATTTCATGCTTTCAGTAATTTACCTACCCACTGACATGCTTTGTCAGAAAATGAATTTGTCAGCCTCCGCAGCCTAGTTGGTAGTGACCCTACGAAGCTGGAGGTTCCAAGTTCGAACCCCGGCGAGGGCATTATTTGCGCATTTATTTATTACAAATATTTGTTCCTTGGTCGTGGCTGTGTATGTATTTAAGATGTCCCAAGATATATATGTAAATGGATTTATTTATTTCATAGGAAGTACTGTCGAATCCTGGTTGATACTGCTGGGATTGTCTTCTTTTTCTCGCATAATGCATAATAAAATACTGTATGATATTCGATTATAAATTTGAAATTATCTTTATAGGTATTTTAACGTGTACGATTGCTATACTAAGCATGTTCAATAATAGTTTTGTCGTAATAAATTATTAAAATTATTTTACTGTTTTTATTATTTCATCAACTTTCAAGTTTTATTAAAATCATTTTACTGTTTTTATTATTTCATTAACTTTCTAGTTTTTTAATTATTCAATAACCTTGTACAGTCGAGTGCATTAATATATAGACACATTTGTGAGGGATCAGTATGGATAAGTGTATATATATTAATGCCCTTGACTGTACTTGACAAAGTCAAACGATTATTCCTTATTCAAATAGAAGGACAACAAGCACTTGCATTTTAGAAATTACGCAACAAAAACAACACAAAGCACTCTCAGTGTAACGCCTGATGCCCCGGCCACGACATTGGTCTAAGGGTGGTCTAAGGCGACCAGCGGCGAGCGAATCCATGAGTTGGATCGTGAAGCCGATATGGGTAATTGGGTACTCCTAAGTCTTAGAGTCTAAGGCGACCGGCTTAGCGGAAAACCATACGTGCGAGAGTGAGTAGGAGTACCCAATTACCCATATCGGCGTCACGCTCCAACTCATGGATTCGCTCGCCGCCCTTAGACTAATGTCGTGGCCGCGGCATAAGTGTTGAGCGTCGAGCGGCGCGTACAGCGTCGCGTTGAGCGTTCAAAGGATTTGAATGACATGCACTCAGCAGCCCTACTGCGAACTTCGATATCCGCTTTCGAGGATTTGTCTCTCTCACTCTAATGGCGCCTTCGTTGCAGTGACAGAGAAAAATCGTCGTTTACTAACTTAGATTTTCGTGGTAGTAGGCCAGGCTACGCACATACCGTTACTATATTTCCTCGGATCTACAGTAATCTATTTATGGAAATGTCGTCTTTCTATCACTCTGAATACTGGTGCTTTTTCTACATACTCGGTCAATGAATACGGATCAGGTGGTTTTTTTCATAGCAAATAATGCGAACATGGAGATTTCAAATATTTTTTCAAAATATTTATAGTGTAGGTAAAATCTATTTTTAAATCAGTTTATATTGGAATTTCCCTAAATTTATAAATAAATCCAAAAAAACTTTAAAATTGTCGTTAGGTCGATTTTTATCGACAAAAATGTACACCGTTTAAGAAAACCACTTAAAATGTATGATACTTAATGCGAGTTTTTTTAATCACGAGTTGCTATTCTTATATCTACGGAGTTATCTGACGATAAAGTTCCGTGTTTTTCGGATCGGGTGAAAACTTCAGGGAAATTCCAATAGTTACGATATGTTAAAAACGGTTCCACTTGTATTATAAATATTTGTAATCAGCGTGTTTCCAGTATTTTCTAAGCAAAAATCCACCTGACCCGTATTCATTGACCGCGAGTGTATCACCTGAGTATTGCAGATACGAGGTTGAGTAAGAATAGCGGCGATACGTTTGCATTTGTTTAATATTGACGCCTCGTTGCCCGCCCTTCTGCCTGCCCCGCTCGAGCGTCTACTTAACCCTTAATTTGGCAATGCTCGTCACAGTGAACATAGTTTTCGCTCCACTGTTTGTATTTTTTTAAGTTTTCTAAATTATAAATATTCGATGTCATATACCAAAGAAAAACGACCTAATGTCCGAGGTGGGGATCGAACCCACGTACTCAGCTTTCGCGGCTGATGCCTGTAACCCTCGGCCACTCGGTCTTTATAACCACCGGTCAAATTTCTCGGGTATATGCAATCAATATACGTTCAATAAATAGATGGCAGTAGCTCTCTCTAGCTATTCTAGAAAACTGTAAAGTATTCTAATAGGAGGTGCAGGCATGTATTGCTTGCCCTTAGAGAATGGTCAAAGGCGTCTAGCCTTGTAAGGGATTGCATGATCAAAATATTTAGTTAATAAATAATTTGATTTGTGTTTTCGCAATAACACAAATCACATAATTCGCGTTCAACAACGTTTTCTCTCAACACAATGACGAGGAGGCTAGAACGCACGATTTTATTGAATTTGTTAATTTAAACGAGTTAATGCTCATTCTATCCCCACTCTACGAAAATCGTTCGTTATACAAAACATGATTCGTCGAAATTCGTTAATTTCGTAGAGTGGGGGATATAATCAGAATTCGCTCGTTTGGTGTAAACCCAGCTTCAGGCTTTAGGGTACGGCTCCACTGACGCGGAGCGGAGCGGAGCTGTGGGAGCTCGGCCAATGAGACCGCGTCACAGTGATTCGAATTTTGAATTTGAAGAATGTAATTGGTCAATTTTGCACAGCTCCGCTCCGCTCTGCGTCAGTGGAGCCGCACCCTTAGACTAAAAATCACTCTAATATGACTTGAGAGATAGAAAATCACCAATAGGTAAAGTAGCAGCGAACTGTGTAGGCACTGAACAAATTCAATATTTCATTATTTTTCAAGTGGGTTCCTACAAAGCTTTTCTATTGTTTTCTGTTTAGGTTGTTAGTACTTTAATATTAATAAATATTGTAAGTAGGTACTTAGACTACTTAGGTAGTTCATTGAAATACAATTTACATTAATATACAATTAATATGAGAACGTATAAATAAATAGGTTATAAACCTTCAATATATCACTACATATGCGGTAAATTCTTGTAGGTAAGTACAACTGCTATAAAAAAGACACTTACCTAAAGTAATATTTTTGAAATCGTATTACTTTAGGTATCTACAGTGTTTTATAGCAGGAACATTTAAAGGATGGCTTAAGTAAAAGCAAAGGTTAAATGAATAACTTGGCAAAGAGAGATTACATAAAAATCCAAGGTACTTAGAAAACTTATCGAAACTAAATTTTCTCCTCGAATTTATCGAACAAAAATAGCAAACCTTATTGGAATAAAACTAATCCGTTTGATCTTTCCTTCAATAATGCAAATCCTAGGAAGATGCAGGAGTCTGAAATATTAAAGGTAATCCTTAGAGCGGGACCGCCGTCAAACTCTTGTATAACAGATAAACTCTAATAAACTCCACATGGAAGGACAAAGAAAGAAGAAGAATCTGTCATTCTCATACATTCATTACTTATCGCAGCGCTCATCGTAAACGATTGGAGAATGGCATGCTGATGACTGATGGCAAATGTCAAAATAATCATCACATTTGTTCAGTGATTAAACTTATTTTTATATTTAAGATTTAAGACACCTGGTTTCTTAGAGAAATTAATTACTTTTGAGCTAAATAAGCTTGTCTTAAATTTAACGGGATTAAAAAAAGCATCATGTTTTGTAGGATATTTAAAAATGAATAGGGGTTTACTAAAATATTTTATAAAATAATTATGTTAATATTTTCGGAAACGATCGTTTCGAAAGCAAAAAAAGTATGCCTAACAATTGAATCAATGAAAAATATTAAAAAATCTGAAATGTAGAATTGTATTAACCCTTCGTCTGTGTTTGATGCGATTCATAATTTGAATTCAAAATCCATTGTACTGATCCTTAGCAACCACAGACGAAGGGTTAAATCTTTCTAGTAAAGTTAAAAATAACTATGGAACCCTACATTGAGCATGGCCCGATATGCTCTTGCCGGTTTTTTTTAACCTCGTAACGCCCATGGTCCTACCTGTAGGACTTAAGTTATTACCAATAAATTTAAATTTTATTAATTAGAACAGGGTTGCATTTGTTTTGTTTCGTAAAATTTTCTGTCAAACTGAAAGCAACTTTATTACCTGCCATGTAGGTAAAAGTTTCAATGGCAATTTTTGGAAATTTATCTTGTATGGCTGGTCCTTAAGAAGATATGATAATTAAAAGAAAAACATATAATTGCGCTATCTGCAACAGTGGTCTGTGGCGTTGCACGTTGCCCGGATACTGGCATTAGCAGTGTGTGAATACATAGAAACTCCTTTGCGCCTGTCAGGTGAGGCTTTGCGCTTTCACAATTCGCTTATATCGAGTAAGATCCGAGCTATTTGGTCGGTAGTTCTTAGTTCTGCGTTTGAAGTATTTCATGTGTGTTTTGTTTCTTTTTAGTTTTGTAAGGGTTCTTGACTGTTTTTTGTTGTTATTGTGGACCGTGGGGTTTTAGTGTGTAGACCAGGGCCTCATTAGCCCTGGGATCCCACATAACCACCCGCCTGGTTATATGGGATACGTACGTAACGCATTTTCCCATGTCAAAAAAGGTCTTCCTATCCCAGGCTTATCGTTTTGGCTTCGCTCGTCATATACTCGTACTCGCTTGTTGCTCTTTACAATCCAACGTCATGTTTTAACTTGGCATTCGTGTTGCATTTCACCTTTAGGCTACCATCCAAAAGCAACGTCATTCGAAGCCTATCCGAAGGGTATGTTCGATATAACTCCATTTACAGGGCCTATTGTTGCTACGACTCAAAAGCTGAAGCTAAAGATTTTTTTCTGGGCATTTTCTTTGAGCGTATCAACCGGCGTGACTTCAGTGGCATCATTATTACCCGATTTTCGTGGGTAGCTCATGCATTTATAGTTTTATGTTTTTGCATCTCTCACAGGATTCTTGTGATAAGGCTGCCACCGAAATGACAGCGTTTGAAACGCTCGTTTAAAATGCCCCCTGCATCTGCACAAAATAAACCAATCCTCAAATGTGTGAAGTCTTTAAGACTTTGAAATCCTAAGAGTTCAAGTTTTTAAAACTCAAAATGGGTTATTTCTAATTCTACCTGTTTTAGATTTAAGTTCAATATTTAAGAATTCATATAAAATGAAGGGTCCACGGAAAAAACAAGTTCAATGCTTAAAAAAATCAGGGTAAATTCACGCCTTATTCTGTTAAAAGTAAGGTGGTTTTTCCTTCTGTAATTTGAATTGACTAGACATGTTCTTTCCGTGGACCCTTCAAATGTCGTATTATAAATTGATCAAAGCTTCAAAACCCAATTTCACGCTCTATTGTTTTTGTAACACGACACACGTGCAGAATTCTGATTACCCCAAAATTAGGTAATTATCAACCACAGCCAGCAAACTACGACGTACTGCGAGCCGTCTGATTCTAGTGCCAAAATATAATTATAGTATGCATCACATGAAAGAGAGTTCGTTGTATGGATTATTGAACGTCGAAAATTAGTTACCGGTTTTAGAAGCAAAATCATTTTATAGGGTATCCACACGGTCCTGCAAGATTACTAATACCATCGGAACACAAAACAGATACCAATTTTTGCGTCCAGGCGTGCTCGACCACCAATCTCCAAATTTTTATTTTTTTGCTGTATGGACTATGAAAATAGCAAAACTGCCAATAGATAATATCGTTTGCGTGGGCTAATTTCTTAAGTGATCCTTCGTTAAATCTTCATGCACCTGATAGTTTTACAAACCCTAAACATTCAGCTGTCGAATAATTTTTGTTTCAGGGTTGCCAGGACTAAAATGTAAAAATGACAGCAATTTCAAATCTTGCGTCCTTTTTGGGACACCGTTTATTATGGCTCGCGAAACCGAATTGGGTTTTAAATATCCGGTCACACTGTGCACAATGGAGCTGGCCTTGATTATTGAATGTGCAAGCGCTAGTGTAAGCGTATCTATAGAGTAAAGCCTAACTTATGCTTTACCTTCCAACACATGGTACGGCTACAGCTTAAAGTATGATTTTGCACGTCTCGCGCCGTCATTTGTAGGGCGAGGTTGCATATTCATGAGCATCATGCGGCGTTCAGCGGCGGGTAATAGTTTTTTAATCGTGACATTCTGTTGGATATGAGGAAAGTTGAGGCTTTTTTACTTTATCTTAGCTTAGAGCACCCCTTTTGTAACTTGTAACACAATTGGAAGTCTCTTTTTAACTCCATTAACTGGATAAGTATTCTGCTTGTACGAGTCGAATATTACAACCTATCAATGTCGTAACAGATGTGCTTACCATAGAAAAAATCAACTGTGAAAGACTGGCTGTCACGGGACTCAAGCCCGCCTCCCCTGGATTGCCGGTCCAACGTGCCTCCAACTACACCAGACGACCATCCGTCGATAACAGCGAATTTAGTCAATGGTATTGTGAAGCTAATCACTAGCGACACCTGTACTTACAATCTATGTACAAGATTTAAAGAAATATGGTCTTAAATATTAGTCTGACCATCTTAAATTAATTATTTCAATTGTGATATTTAGTAGGTACTATTGATAACAAGTATTTAGTAGGTGTAGGTACTTACCTTTCATCAGTAGAAAACTCAAAAAAATTGTAAACAAACCTAAAAAATTTCGTTACCTATTTCATAATTATAACCTATAATTATACTACGTGCCCATGAGGAAAGGGAATACATTCAACAGCGGATTTCTGACCAAATTTGAAGTTAAAATGTCATACGAAGTTTTCTGGATTCAGTCTATTTTAAGAGAAAAACAGATTTTTTCTTAAAACCGTTTTAAACCGTTACGCTATGATAAACGCATTTTAGGAAACGATTTTGTCACCATGTTGTCTTAGTCTTGTGACACTTAATTGATCATAAGCCTATGATAGTCCATTGCTGAACGTAGGCCTATAAACGCGTTAGGAGTTAAATGTCCATAACTGCCGTCTTAACGAAAAAAACCATAAATGCCAAAAAGTTAGTTTCGAGAAAAAGCCAAAAAACTTTGCACGTCATCCAACATAACTTAAATTTGAAATATAAGGTGGAAACTTTTGTTTATGAATAAAACAATATTGTAAATATTTTATGCATTGCATAGTATTCCATTTTATATTTATTTAAATTAGTTATTTAGAAAAAACTGTTTCTACGTCGTAAAATAAGTAGTAACATAATAGAAGTACTAACATGAAATAACATAAGTGCCCACTTATGTTTTTTCCGTTAGTTTTGTCTTATGAGGTCTAAGAAAAAAAAGCATAAGTACACGCTTATGCTTACGTTTCTAATCGGTCCAGAAACAGAAAAAACACAACAGGGTACTTGTGTTTTATTTATTTAGTAAACAGAATCAAATTCTGACTTTTATAATAATAGCAGGGATTAATAAAACATGGAGTAACGTATGCGGAATGAAAGCAAGACTGATTTTGACGAAGTTAAAAAATTACAAAATTAAATTGAAAGTGTATCTCAATGCTAAATTAATTTGGATACATTTGTTAATTAATTTGGGAAGTTTTGTGTGTTTTAGCATCTTTATTTAGAAATTATGGTCAATTAAGTAAAACAATGTCGCAAAATTGCATATATTTTCAAAAGGACATCTAAATATAACAATAATATTGATAAAAAATATCCTTAAAGCATGGGCATCGCGAAACTTTAAAAAAAGAACAAGCCTACCAACACCGAAAATAAAAGTAACCAACTATGAAAATGTGACTTCGTCATTAAGTCAAAAAATGTAAAAAAACACTGCTTTTTGCAGTAACGGATGTCTCGGTGAACGAGTTATTGGTAACTTCAGCTAAACATTTTTAGCAAAGTAGGTAACTATTATTGTCACAGTACCTACCAATAGTCCAATGGACAAGAATATGAAATATAATGAGCAAAGGATGTTTGTTTAAAAAAAACTCCTACAGAAGATAAAATTAGAGGCAAGAACAAGTTTTTCGACATCAATGAATAAAGTACCATAAAACTAAGGTTACACTTTATATTCAAGTAGTTTTTCCTTGTTAAAATCGATATTAAGAGATGTTTACGTTTAATAAAATAATAATGTTATTATTTATTTTATATAACATTTTAACTTTGTCCAATTTTCATTCTGCTGTTAAATGGAATAAATTTATTTAAAAATACATTAAAGTAGTGATGATAGGTACCAAATCGCCACTAAAAATCGAGCTTAGGCAGACGATGTGGTGCGGCTGAAGAGGAACACTAAAAGCAAGATTTAGCCGTTCTGCTGTCAGATCAGCAACCGGTTCGATTTTTTTATTTTTTATAAAGACAGTTAAGGGCGGTTGTACCTTGTGGGCTCCCCGGTCGGGCCTTGGGTTCATCGCAGATGTCGGCTTATTTAGATGCTGGGATAATTGAAGAAGCATGGCCATCGGCCTCGCTTTACGTACTCGCAAGTGACATGCACCCTCGAAGTGAAGGCCTTCCACCCTGGAACTCGCCCTTCGGACTAGGTCAACATAGATTAACATTGGTTCCGGTAATGTTTCGGCCCTCACGCGACGTGCCCTTCGACTTCGCCCAAAATTACTGGGATAGGAGCTCCTCGGGCCCCCGGAGCGAAGCTTCGGTCCTCCGTGGAGTCTATTTTTAAAACCGTAATATTATAGATGTACTTGCATTAAATGCAAGACACTTCTCGTATATTATAAAGATGATGGTGAATTACGTACAACGACAATGTGCCAAACTACGCGCAAACTATTTCACAGGAAAGCACCTTCTGAGCCTAATGACGTAGGGCGAGAGGCAATTGGGGGGCTACTACTAGCCTAATAAAGCATAAGTTACAACAACGTTTGAGAAATAAACCTTAAGTTCATATTTAAGCGGCTGACACTAAGCAAAAAAAGCATAAGAACAAGCCCTAAGAGAAAGAAAAAACTTAACTTGCCAACTTATGATTTTTCTGTTTCGGAGACTTGTGATTAATAAAAAATACACATGATAAAGCGACAACATTCCTGACAACTTGTGGGTTTTTTACTTAGTACTTTTAAACGATATACAAATATGATTTTTCTTCTTCTGATATCAATGTTGGAGTCCAATTCGGGATAAAATATCAAAGACCATAAGTCGCCACTTAAGTCTTTTCTGCCTATGAATATGTTCTTATGGTGTTTCTGTTTCAAAACGGAAGTAATTTCGCTAAAAAAACGTGGACTTATGCTTGTCTAAATCGGCATCTGTAGGACATACAGAAATAACTGTCAGATAGAAAAATTCTATTTTTTTCCCTGATTCCGAGGCTAGTAATAACTCAATTTAGCAAAAAATGTCACTTATGGTTTTTCTTCTTAAGACGGCAGATAATTGCCACGCTGGGCAAGCGGATTGGCGATCGCAGTAATGCGTCCAGTATGATGACGCTGCTGCCCATCATCAATCTTTTATCAAATAGTGGTCAGTGACACTTCAATCCCTTGGTCGACTCTTACGACACCCGCAGGAGGAGTTGGGGTGGCGACAAATGTATTCTTACTGCCGTCACCACACGGCTGCCGTCACCACACGGCTGCCGTCACCACACACAATTGACAGACATCAATTGAACAAAAAAATCTTTAACTACCTAGCAAATGTAAAAAAAACCTTTAAAGTGCATTTATTGCGATAGTTTAATTACTAAAATCCTTTTTTTTCAGATTTGACCAAAACTCATTTAACATTTATGCTGTTAGAATTTTTTCCTTTCCTCGTGGGCACCTTGGTTGTACTAAATACGTAGGTACAGACAGCAATTACAGTGAAATGTACAAAATTAGATAATTTATTTCCGTGAAACATAATTCGATACTTAAATATCCTTTATTTTATCCTCCTCTAATAACTCCGAATGAGGCGCTTTCAGCTTCATATATTTTGCAAAATAACTCAAATAATTAAGATTGAGAAGCTGTCCCGTACCGAAATAAGCTATTTCGTTCGCTATAAATAATTTCACATTATCACTCGAGTGAGAGGTACATTTAAAATAAATTTCCATTTCAACACATTATATTTTATAGTGCGATCCATTCTGAAGGAAAGGGGAAGCTGGGGACATTTGTATCCATTATTGTCGTCAACTTAAATCTGCGTGTCGGCTCGCTGCGTCGATTTGCTAATGGATTGCACTAACTCGAATTGATGTGTGGTGAGGGCACGGAAAGAATTCTCGTACAGAAAGTTGGTAGAACTAGTATTTATGTGTACCTACTCTTTCCAACAACCTTTATGAGTATAAAAAGGCGGGTAATTAAAAAAAAATAAGGTACTTAATCAATCAATTATAAAACAAATGAATTTGTTGCCTTTTTTCACTGTCGAAAGTTGTCACAATAGACATTTCGATGCAAGTGCAAAAAAGAAATTTTTCGACAAGGGTGAAAGTTGGAGCCCGAGTGAAACGAGGGCGACAATCACCCGAGATAAAAAGAAGTTTTTACACGTGTATCTAATGACTTTTTTCATAACAAGTGCCTTAAAAAGAGAAATTAACGCACGCGAAGCGTGTGCATGACAAAAAAATTACGACGCCAAATTTTGTTTTCATGGTTGCCTTATACGTACAATTTTTTTAGGCAATCGACTCTTGACTATCATCATCATCATCATCAGTCTATGTTAGTCCACTGCTGGACGTAGGCCTCTCCTATTAACTATGAGTATAGACGCATTAGGAGGTAAATGCCCATAATCGCCACGCTGGGCAAGCGGATTGGCGATCGCAGTAATGTGTCTACTATGATGACGCTGCTGCCCATCATCAATCTTGTAAAATGGTCAGTGACATAATATTTTCTTCGGTTACCGCGAGGATTACTCATGAAATAAAACTATGAAAACGGATAAACTCGCGTATATTAACTAATTTTAACTTCATTCCGACGTTTCGAACACTTTACAGGGTTCGTGGTCTGCGGTCAGTGACACTTCAATCCCTTAGTCGACTCTTACAACACCCGCAGGAGGAGTTGGGGTGGTGACAAATGTATTATTACTGCCGTCACCACACGGCACACACTCTTGACTAGGTGTCGACGAAATAAGGGTAGGTACACATCTTCGCTTACCTTAAGCTGTCACACACGACAGTAAAATGTTTATCGTCATAACTCGACAATAAACCTCGCGGAGTAAATGATCGTCATAAACTTAGTCGTAATTCTCAAATTACTGTATGATCGGCATCGTAACATCACAGTCAAATAATAATAGGTCACTTTTCTTGTAGATGTAATCAAATTATTTTATTTTAGTTTGATTTGTAGTTTAAAGGATCTAGTAACACTATTAACTATTTAATTGTTTTTTTTTTGTCGTTAGCAGAATCTATCAGAGCGGAACATAAGTAATTTGTTTCCCCAAGTTATGTAAAATAAAGGAAATGGACGTGGAAAAAATAACACACGTTAATTTTTTTTCTACTCCCGTACTTTTATTTGTCATTTACAGTGTCGTGAACACATCTTTAAACCCCTACCTTACAGATGTCAAGATAATTCTATATTGTCTATTCCCTATAAACACGCATTCGGGCATACACGCAGAGCGTTTTTGGATTTTTTCTACTCCCGTACTTTTATTTTTCATTTACATGGTCGTGAACATACTTTTAAGCCCTTACCTTACAAATGTCAAGATAAGTTTATTATTGTCTATTCCCTATAAACGCATTCGGGTTTACACGAATTAAGTAAGGCTTTTATTGATAACAACGTCATCTGTACCAATTGTATTAATCTAATGGGTGTAATCTTGTGGGTTCAAAACTATTACGCTAGATGGAGTTTTTCCGCCACTTATAATTTTTTTTAGGTCGTGGCTTTAATGATTTGATTCTAAGTAGTCTTAAGAATGTCATTGATATTTAATTTTGACTAGTTAAATGAAATGTAGGAACATTTACTACAAGTCAAGGGATCCGGTTTTCCTATCATTTATGCGGATTCTGGCCTATTACCGCGAAAATCGAAATTCGTAAATTTCTAGGAGAGTTATCTCTGTCACTCCAACGAAGGCGTCATTAGAGTGAAACAGACAGAGATTTGCGGATTTCGAAGTTCGCGGTAGGGCCGCTGGATTTTGGTAATTCCTGCGAAAAATCTGCACTCATGGTAAGGGTTGGTAGTGAGTAGTGACACAAGACGCAAGTTCTAAACCAATTAGCCTGTACGATCGACTTGCCGACTTGCCCACATGCATATTCATCAACACAAGCGACACAACTGACCGTTCGTAGACTCTATGTCTATGGAATAAGGTTCCCAATCGGCCATTAAATTGCGTTGTACGGACTTTGGATATTCATGGAGTTATATTAAGCCGTAGCCCGTCATAACAAAGGCGCCATGTTAAGTCAACTATTCGGCATTGTCTCTGAATTTAGTTATGGCATTTGGTTAGGTTTATTGTTTCTAGTAAAATATCACATCATCAGCCTATGATAGTCCACTGCTGGACGTAGGCCTCTCCTATTAACTATGCGTATTTGCGTATAGACGCATTAGGAGGTAAATGCCCATAATCGCCACGCTGGGCAAGCGGATTGGCGATCGCAGTAATGTGTCCACTATGATGACGCTGCTGCCCATCATCAATATTTAATCAAATAATGGTCAGAGACACTTCAATCCCTTAGTCGCCTCTTACGACACCCGCAGGAGGAGTCGGGGTGGTGACAAATGTATTCTTACTGCCGTCACCACACGGCCAAAGCAAAAAGTAAAATATACTTAATCGTATTTAAGAATACATTTGTCAGTACCTACAGATGTTTTTTTACGCGCTATTGCGAGGACTGGTTTAGTTTTTTCAGGTCGAAACTTTTGAGGGCTGTACTGAAACACGAACTAACACTGCGCAACGTCTTTGACAAATGGTTATGAAATAGGTAGGTATAGCCAATCGCAAACTTTGATGGACCAATCACAACTATTTTTTCATCACACTTGCTGTCTAAGCGCGCCATTGCTTGCGTGCGTAGCGGGAGTAATAGAAAAGTGAAATTCCCTAGGGAGTAATAGAGATGTCAGTACGTCTTTTAATAATATTATGTATAAAAACTTATTTTTTTTGTCGGCAAGTGTGATGAAAAACATTGTATGCATCACGGTTGGTAAGCGGAATACTAACTCGAGTCATAAAAGCCCTCCGCCTAACGGCGTCGGGCTTCTAACAC
This sequence comes from Thaumatotibia leucotreta, assembly GCA_025490895.1. Classification (NCBI taxonomy): domain Eukaryota; kingdom Metazoa; phylum Arthropoda; class Insecta; order Lepidoptera; family Tortricidae; genus Thaumatotibia; species Thaumatotibia leucotreta. Next base: position 5,424 of record JALPQI010000909.1, on the reverse strand, counting down.
TCTCGTTAGTAATTCCGTACTTACCTCCCTTGATGCACAATGTACTATTAAATGTTGGTTTAATTTTTTACAGGTTGATATTGAAATTCATTACCTACCGCGGTAGGTAATGAATGAAGAAGGTACCGTTATGAATTGAAGATGGGGTGATACTTGTCAACTAAAATTCAGGACTGTTTTTGAAAGGTAATTTAGTATGGCGTGCGAGTTGCATGTTTTGTTTGTTCGTAGGCACATAGTTAATTAAATTTGGCATATAAAATTTCATTAACTAAAAATTTTCAAAATTATCAACAGTCGAGAACGGTATCTCAATTGTATTTTTTGTTTCACGCAGACATTATACATCACATCATCAGTTTCCATCAGTCCACTGCTGGACAACAACGGCCTTTCCTTAGCCTATGCGTATCTATGGACGTATTAGGAGGTAAATGCCCATAATCGCCAAGCTGAGCAAGCGGATTGGCGATCGCTTTTATGTGTCCACTATGGTGACGCTGCTGAATCTGCTACCAAAGAATGGTCAGTAATAATTAAATAGCTTAATAGTCAATACTTACGACACCCACGGAAAAAGTTGGGGTGGTGACAGATCTATTCTTACAGCCGTCACCACACCGCCGTAAAAAACCGACATCGTTTCTTACGGCCGTGTGTTGAAGTAAAACGATGAGAAAATATAAATGTAATGCGAATGTGATAAATTCCCTATAAAATACTTTTGTATACACATAATCCGTAAAAATTGCGATTAATCGGTTGCGACCGGATTAAAAAAAGTCACCAAAGTGGGCCAACAACTTAGAAGTCTATTTCCAGAAGGGCGTATGTATCTATAGACATCGTACAGGAATGAGCTCTTTCAAAACTCTTCAACTGTTCTGCAGTTGTCCCATTTAATGCCCTATTTTGTGATGCGCTTGATTCTATTTTTTACATCATTGAGCATAATATGACATGCACAGGGTGCGTGGATTCGTTACGCGTATTGCACATCGCATTATTGTAACATCCCCTATCCATTCAAATGCGTTTCAGATATCATGTTGCAGATTCGACCTTGAATGTATTAACATAAGGATATTGTTGTAAAATATGAAATAATATGAACACTTATTTTATTTTAACTTAACAGCAATGTCACGACGTTTGACACGTGTTTAGCATTCGACTTCGAATGCCATTGTCCTAAATCGTTTAGGGGAAAAGTATTATTTGTTACTCTTGCCAACAAAAGTTTTGAATTTCATACCGTTTATAGCCCATTTCGTGTGACGCCATTGAGTTTTGATTTAAATGGAAAACGTTTCGCAGACATCGAAAAGCAGCGTTATTTTCGGCTTGAATTTTAGTTTTTTTTATCCTAAAATATATTTCGTTTCAGTGGATAGCTAAAAATTGTTTTTTTTTTGTGTCAAAGCGTAGTTTACTTTGCATAGGCATGTTTATACGAGTAAGTTGGTAATCCAATCCAGATCCTGTAAAAAAAAACAACTTTTTCGCAAAACGTCAGTCATGATCATGACGCCTCATGTTTGTGGAAAAAAAAGAAAATTGAATTTAAAAAACGCAGCAGTAGTGTGTTTTTTGTATTTAGTCCATAATTTCTAATATAAACAGAGAAAATCTATTGATTTTGGATTCATTGTACCCTTGATTTCCATTCAGAATTATGAGCATTTTTGAGTTTATACCTAATACGCGAAAAATTTGTCTCCCAAAATTTCATATTTTGCTTGTCGTCCGTTTTGTTACGTATGTATGTAAAACTTATTATGGAACATAGAACACTCTTACTTAGTTCTCGTTGAAACATGCTACTTAAATGTAAACTTTAAAAATTGCCTCTAAGTAAACGTGATTGCAAAAACATAAGGTCCACTTTAATATTCTTACTTTTAGTTTTAGTTTACTTTTAGTAACTACACTACAAATACAATTCAAAGTTCTCGATAATGTATCTGCATCTAAAATTATTGGATATTTTCATGACAATATTGTAATGTGAGTTTCCATTTAGAACATTCTCTTTCCGATATTTCAGTTACACAATGGGTATTGTATCAATTTATTAACTGTCATAGAAATTGACCCTAAGGGAAGCCAATAAATACGCAAAGAATAATAGGCACCAAGTACCAAGAACTTTCCATGGGAAATTATGGAAACTTTTCTTCGGTGCATAGTAAACCACACGGGAAAAATATCGAATAAAGCAAGTTACAAGCAGGAGTCTGATTTTTCATCGCACGGTAAGACGTTAGAGTACCATGGATTCGATATTAACATTAAAACTTTAGTCATATTCATTCTCATATAAAAAATATTTTTTGTACTTAAAATTTAAGTTCCCGAGAACATTCTCTGTAAGAGTTTTGTAACTTACGAATCTTCTCAATGCGTTGCTAGTTGAAGTGTTGCCATTCTCTTGAGTCAAATGGATCCCTTTTCCCCCTATTCATAAACGTCTCCTAACTTAGCAAGCCGCTAAGTATTGTTTGGCTCTTTCGCTCATACAAATTTAGTGATAAGACCGAAAGGAACAGCCATCTAATCTGATCTTAAAAGCATTCAAAAATGATACCCAATTACCCCCTCAGTAGGTAGTCTACTTAGCTCAAAATGTTGACACTGTCAAGTAATCTAATAAAGGGTCGAATCTTTTTATTAAAAGTAAGCCGATATGACAACACCACGTGCCTGTCATCCGGTGACATGTGAATGACAGTTAGGGCGAATGCTGATGGGGACATAGGGCAAAAAATGGCGGCGCGAATTGCTCAATAAATTGGGATGTGTTCATGCATATTGAAATGCGTCGGGCATGAAAATATGTTAACGATTTCTTATCAGTATGCAATGTATTTTTTGGCTAATAAACATATTTTGATTTGATTTTTTTTGATTTAGATACTTCATGTATTGAGAAGTTTCGGTAGATATTCTCGGAAACGTTAAAATAACTAGCAATATAAAGTCCATTCATCCTTAGCTGTCTTATCTAGTAAACAACTCTCGAACTAAGTACCTACCCGTTTTCTTTTGTAAACTGCTGTTTCCTTGATCAAAAATTAAGCAATTTACGAATCACTACGGACGGACTGCACAAATACGGACTCAGGTATTTTGGTATAGGCAAATATGGCAGTTTACAACATAAAACACGTTCTTTTAGGTTAGAAAGTTGTTTAGGTACTAGATAAGACAGCTAAGGAGGAATGGACTTTAATCATGTCAGGATCTTAGTAGATACCTTAGAGTACCTGCCTCATTAAATATTTTCCCTCTATAATTTTCTCATGAGACTTTGATTCAATTGTGAGACTACTGTTTAAAAATCATCAGTCTCGGCGCTTTTTTATTTATTTGTAATATTCTTATGTAAGTAATGGCATGAATCGGAACCTCCTTAAATTGTTTGTCGCCGATGACAAATTACTCAAGGTGGTTCGAATTTCATACATGTAAATCAATAGGCATGATAACTGGCAAGTCAAATCAGCATCTTCTTTCGAACTGTCAAAACGATCACCACTATGAAATTTTATATGAAATACTAAAAATTTACGTCACGTTTGAGTACTGCCAAATGACCTACTCTTTTAAGTTCTTTTCAATTTATTGAGAAGTTCTGTACAAAGATTACTGCAATCTACATCTTAGTAATAATTTCTTCGTGTGTTATGCCGTGCATATTGTTATGTACAGTCATCATCCCTATTATAATATTATAGTTTACTAAGTCATCATAGAATTAGAATTAGAATTCATATTCATCAATTCATCACACGCTATTATAATATCAAAATGCGCAGGTTTATATCTACTTTCTAGAATTATCCTTTAATAACAACGTTGTTAATACAAAAATGGAACAAATAAATTATATTTTGACATCTGAAAAAAAAACGGATTTGTTCCTTTTAAAGATAAAAAAAACGCGATCCTAAAAATCTTATAATTAAGTGTGTTTATTTTACACATAACTAATATTATTCGAACCCAACGTGGCGTGGTAAACAACAGTTAGAGGCAATCCAATCGCCATTTCATAAACTCCGGCAGCCAATTCCGATTTTTAAGGTTTCTTAGGCAATATTATCTTCGGCCGGTTGTGCGCCTGCTTATCAATTTATAATTTACCCACTAATATCGATAAAAAAAAATAGTAAGAAATTTGTTAACTACTGCATGCTAATAGTACATTGTGCATCAAGGGAGGTAAGTACGGAATTACTAACGAGAGTGTTAGAAGCCCGACGCCGTTAGGCGGAGGGCTTTTATGACTCGAGTTAGTATTCCGCTTACCGACCGTGATGCATACAATGTTTTTCATCACACTTGCCAACCAAAAAATAAGTTTTAAGACATAATATTATTAAATGACGTACTGACATTTCTATTACTCCCTAGGGAATTTCACTTTTCTATTACTCCCGCTACGCGCGCAAGCAATGGCGCGCTTAGACAGCAAGTGTGATGAAAAACTATTTTCTATACTTTTGTAATTCTCATATAAGCGAATTAATTGTAATTCTTTTGAGAATAAAGTTTCTTTAAACCTAATATTATTCAATAGGTTTATCAGTTTCTTACTAGAAAGTTATCTTATTGCGATTAATATAAGTAATCTACGTTTTAACATTGACATGTTTTGATCTTAAAATTGTTTGATATTGTACAATTATGTTTGTTTTATATCCGTTCTGTAATAACTTCATTTAACTACCTACTTTCTTAAGGAACTTTGATTTTCATTTAGTAAGAAGCACGTAATGGTACCTAAATAAAGTAGCCAAAAATCTATGCAAATATTGAAGTGACAAGTAGATGTTGGGAGGTACTTCAGTAGATACAAAAGGTTATATATATTATGTTTTCGTTTTTTGTTGTATTTAATAACGACATACATACTTCGAGTTCACAAAAATATGTCGTATGCGCTAATTCAACTAAGACTGTTTTTAGTAAAAGGCCATTTTATCGCTTACCATAAGGGCGCTTAAACGGATAATTTGTATAAAGATACAAAATCCTTATTGTAAGCGACAAACGGGGACCTTATTTAGGATAGGATGGGACTAAATAGAAGGCTGACAATCACTGCAGGCAATTGAAAACGGATTCAGGAAGCCACCAACAGGGAAACTTAATCAAACAGTCAGATGACGGAACCCGGATATTAGTCCCGACTCCCGACATTCCTACCATTTTTATTGTAGTTTAGATGCGTTCTATGAATGATAGGGCGGGGGTGGCTTAATTGCATCCCCGGTGCGCTCACTGCAGTGCACTGGTGCATTCATGTATGCTTTATTGAAGCCAAAGATAATTTTATAAACCTCTTATTGTATCTACTATTGCCACGCGAATCCCACACGGATTGCCTTGCCGTAAAGATTATTTTCAAGCGATGGAAAT